>APFE030634863.1:121136-304609 GCA_000404065.3 Pinus taeda | reverse complement strand
TACAATTTATTTTATTTTAAGGTTGTTATTAACCTTAGAGTATCCATATTTTTCCATCCGAGAACTTTCGAGAACAGTTGTATTTTATTAGTCTATATTGTATTATTAGCAAAAGTCTTTTAACCTTATGATTGTCCATTTTCTCATATACATATATAATATGTCTAAAGAATATCGAAAAAGAGACACAACCAAGTGACACCGCCTCTGCATAGATTCTCTGCAATGCAATGTAAGAAGCCCATGGCCCGAAAAATATAAAAAAGCAAGACATTGTCCTCAGTTTACTGTGCCACCTATACGCATTTATTACAAGAAAACAGCGGCACCATTACAGAAATTGTGTGATGGCAGCGTCATAAACCCCAGATAACAGCCAAATCCCAACGACCAATTTTCATATTTATTTAAAATCCCAACTACAACACTTAATCAGGCGGGGCGCTTTTTACGCCGTTTCGATTCCGATGGTCTCCTCCGCATACCACTTTCGATTATTTACAAATGAAAACCTACAATACGTTCCAAAGGCCGTCAAAAAAGCCCATGAGAAAGAATATCAACAGCTCAGCAGCAGCAGAAGGTGGGTAGTGTGAGAATTTTGTTCTCCCCACCGTGACAATAATGATACATTGACTGTGACGGACGAACATACATTCCATCACCCATGCCCGTCGGCTGTCCTCTCACTTTTACCCAAGAAAATAATGGCTTGTTTCCGCGTGTGGATATTTGTGTTGCTCGTGTGAACTGGTATGGAGGCTCAGATCAACAGAGTGCAGGTCGCAAGCCGCAATCTCCCGGCGGGCTTTTTGGGTACAACTGCAGGTCACAGTCTCGGTTCGAAAAAAACAAAATATGGCTTCTTTACAGGTACAGATTTGAAGTGAATGAAGAGAAGGGAAACCATTCATTTAGTTTCCAATAGGGATTATTCATTGCCGATGTGCCCACCATGATTGGGAATGGCAAGCCAATTTCTTGAAGAAGGCTTATTGTTTATTGACAGAAAATTCCAATGGAAGAAATCCAATCATCTGCAGACACATACAGGTCTTCATCGTCGTCCAGTAGTCCTGCGAACCCATTGCCATCTACTTCATATTTCTTCCTGAGAAAACCAGGTTCAGGCCCACAGTTGAGGCCTGTTTCATTTGAGGATTCCCCTGAGTGGGACGATGACGTGGAGGCTGAGGCTGGGGCTGATATCCGGACGGAAGGGGGGGAGGACACTGCAGGGCCTTCCCCAGAACTGAATAGCGAAGCAGGAGTTTCTCCAGCTCCACTGTTGGTTGATTCATTCCAGCCCAAAAGAACAGGAGGGGCAACTCTTGTGTGGAGGGACTTGACAATTACTATGAGAGGTAAAAGGAAATACTCAGATAAGGTCATCAAGAGCTCTACTGGATATGCATTGCCTGGAACACTCACAGTCATAATGGGTCCTGCGAAATCTGGGAAGTCAACACTACTCAGAACGCTTGCAGGTTTTGTTTCATCTAAAATTTCTACTCCTACTCTTGCTTGCAGCTATTTCAATGGAGAGCCATAATTGAGTGAGCAATTTAGAGTTGGAGAGCATTGTTGAAGTAGTTTATATCGTGTTCTTTTCCTGTAGGATTATTGCCCAAGTCTGCAAAAGTTTATGGAGAGGTGCTTGTGAATGGGAAGATGTCTAAGTTGGAGTACGGAACTTATGTAAGTGTGGTCCAACCATCTAGGATACCCAATTCTATATTTAATATATTGTTACTCCTTGTTATACTAGGTCTATCTAGGAAGCACACATATGACGTGTTGTTACTGTGTAATTGTATGCTATTAGGGCTATTTAGGAATCACATATAGGACATGGTGTTACAGTGTATGCCATATTAAGGCCTATTTAGGAAGCACTATTTGCAGTGTCTTTCTTCATAGGCTAATATTTTCTTCAAGTATAAGGTCCATGTGGTATTCTTTGTAGGAGCATCTATAGTTCCGATAGGTCCTGTTCGGTGCACGTTGCATAAACACAATTTCTGCTAGTGTCATTTTCGGCTAGTGGGTTTGCTATTAAATTAAATCTTGTTTCAAGATAGATTCACGGGTTTTCATTTATGGAAATAATATCATTTCTTCGTAGTTATTTTTGGATTATTGCCGTGTTAAGTTTTTTTTAGGATCTAACATGTTTCATCGAGCGCTGAAAGCCTCAATCAAGTAATCATATTTCCTCATGTTTCAGACTTTCAATAACATCCTGAAGCATATATACCAACTGAACTTTAGCCTGCTCGCTTGACATCTCCTTCTCACAACACTCTGATATGCATTTGTCTAACCTAAATATATAAACAGAGCTAAGAGCTATCTGAAATTACCCACTATCACGGTTTCCCACCGTGCCTTCTAGTGAGTAACATGAATGTTTAGGAGGCTAATCCAACCTAACAAACTGAATAGCGTAGGGTTAACAAAGTAGCAGCAGTCACCATGATATCCTACTCCGCAAGTTGGTGAATTCAAGACGCTTTTGTTTATTTACATGTGCAATCTTCTGCTATTTCAGAGTCCACCTGGTATCCATCACATACATTGATGGACAGTTTGAGCCCTGGTTAAACTACGTAAATCAGGATTCTCTGTGGATGTCCCACACATTCGAGGCAACAACATTGGAGAAACAAAATGTGGAAGACTTGAATGGAAATGAGTGGTTTTAAAAGAAAACACCCTAAGTTGTTGATAAATGAATACTTGTATATTTTTAGTTTCTTTTGCCAAATCCAATGTCAAATGCTAAATATTGCTGTTGGAAATACCAAAGCCTACCAGTTTTTTTTTTCATAAAGCTGCTGTTTGGGAACAACTTCAACAAATTCCAGTTCAAAGCTCAAATCTTCATTCCAACAGTTCTCAACATGTGGAGGTTGTTATGGGCAGTCCAACGGCAAACTGTGTTTATTGTAAATCTCATTTGCTTAGATTACCAGATGGCAGAGCTCAGTCAATCCTCTGTCAAATAGTTATTGCCTTCACAGGATATGAGAGGTAGCCATACAAAAGTCATCGGTTGATGTGCAGATGTTCTCTAACAGCAGGAAAAAACAACCCCTGAACATAGATGTTGAGAAATGTAGCTTAGACAGGAACTTCTTGAACAAGCTTTAATGTCAACATCGAGGAAATAGCTTGAGACATTCTGAAAATGACCACTTAGGAAAATGTGAAATATGCATTTTTTTCTTTTTCTTTTTTGCTATTGACTTAACATAGAGAGTCTAATAAACTGTATCTAATACATTATTGACTTAGACCAGGGTTTGGCAAGTTAAGATTTCAAGAAAACAAAATAAGACGAGATAATTAACCTCTTTTATCTTCTCTCCTGATAGAACTAGGACAGGTTAATGTATCATCCTCTGGGCTAATTTACCTCTTTTGATTCTGTAGATCAAAGCTTACAAGGTGACCTCTGCAGCCTACTAAACCAATAGTTGTACAGTCCACAAAATCACTCAAAAACATATTTGTATGAACTACTAAAGAGGTGTATGTACTATAGCCTGCATATAAAAAGGAAAACCAGCATCACAAAAGTATGATTATTGTTGTATGACCTGCCTAGAGGAGGAGACTTTAAGTTGTCCCAGTTCTATCAGGAGATGTTGATGGTTCACTCAAACATTAAGGGATGCTCACGGGTACGTTGAGAATCTGAGGAGCGCATTTTGAGAGGGCAGACCTTCAAAGAGGTTTCTAGACTACATGTCATTAGTGATCAACGTCATACATTTAGAACCTTCCAGCTTTTAGGAGACAATAGACTGGTAGGTTTGGCAAGATGCCATGGTGGAGTGCACCTCCATTATGAAGAATGTGTGCAACATAGTACCAAGAGTAGAGGGGAAGTCAATAGTATGTTTCAGGTCGCTCTATAATATTTAGCAAGCTGTAGATGGCAGCAATGAGAAGTTCAAGACAAGGCAAGGGTTCCCATAGAGAATGGTGTTGAAATATGTAACTAGGTTCGGTCTCCATAATGACATGTGAAATCATGATTTTATGTAATTAATGTAAAGAAGAAAAAGTAAAATTATTTTATGCTTGAGACATGGGTTTTATGCTCAAGGAATTTATTTTTATAGTTCAAGCTCCCATTGTGAGCTTTTAGGATTAGTCATTAAGTCATAAAATCAATTGAGTCTTTGTCATGTATGATAGACCCTTCTTAGGCATGTTACATATGCATTTGAGTCATTGTAAGAGACAAAAGACCCTCCAAGACCAAGCCCAAGCTCTTCTAGCGAGTCGGCCTACAAATGAAGCAATAAGCCTTAACCAAGATAACATGTCGGCCTAAGATCAAGTCAAGTTGGCCTACAAGCATGCGGAGGAAGCCTATATATAGGGTACTTGACCTCATTCAAGGAACACAATCTCACACACAAGAAGTTCGAGTACAAGGTTGAAGAGGAAGCCTCACATCCAAGCAAAGAGGAGAAGATCAAGGTCGAAGGAAGAGCAAAGAAATTGTAGGTCTATTTTGGGGTAACACTACTCACACGTGCGAGGAAACTAGGGTTTCCCTACCTGCTACAAATTCGAATTACAACCATCCCAAGAGGGTTGAATCAAGGCAAGGAAGAAAACTATATTGAAGGCTGAAGTCATAAAGAAGCCAAGTCTAGCCAAGTGAAGGAGAAGGAGGGCTTATGTAGCCCTAATTTGGTCACATGTGTGAAATTGTAGTCATCTATAGGTAGCCGAAAATATCAGCAATAGAGGCCGTGAACTTTAGACTTGAGGTGCAGAATCGAGGGTGAAGAAAGAAGGAGAAGTTGCAACATCTTCAAGCAAGGGTTGACTTGGTCTTGGAGGGGTTGCTAGTCAAGGGTCTTGGTCTTGGAATTCATCAATTGAAGATTCTATAAGAAGAAGAATTTGGTGGGTTTTCATCTCAAGCTTGGAGAGGTTTTGGCCTTGATTGATAGCCTACATCTTGTGTCCTTTGTCTCATTGTTCTTTTTGGTTTGTAGTTGTTTGATGAAGAAGAACACATACTAATAAACAAGTCAATATAGAACCTAATTAAGAAAGTAAAAAAGTCTTCACAAGTAGTTATCATTGCTAGAGAAATCACCTCATCTCTCTGCCCAAGACTTCTCAACATGGTATGAAAGCTAAGGTGACAAGTTAAGGAAGGGCAACTCAATAAAGGACACTCAAAGATTGAGGTTTGAAGAAAAGTATCAAGGACATCAAAACATTAAGAAGATTCTCTCATCTCCAAGGCATTTCGAGGACAAGGATCACATGACACACCATCATCTTGAAGAAAGTCAAAACTCGAGTTTGTTCAAAGAAAGCATTATCATTTGCATTATCATTTGCACTATCATCTTAGATCTAGTTTCCTAAAATTTACCTCAAAGCATAAACTTGGTGGATAGAGAGTTAGGACCACCTTCTTCATATCCAATTTGAGAAGCTTGACCCTTACTCAACGGTTAAAACAAGTGACCTTGCAGTTCTCTTGAGGGCAATCCCTTGTAGGAACGAAGGCACTTGGGTTGTTAGAACTCTTGGGTAGGTATTGTTAATGAGGCCTTAGCCTCCTTCCTCAATAGTTCTTTCTACAACCTTGTTTAAGACTTGCTTCAAAACAATTGAGGAGAAGGCCTCCATATAGATCAAGTATTTAAATTAAAATCAACCAAGATCCTTGCATTCCATATAGTTAGATCTTGCATTCATCATTCTTCTCTCATTTGGTTACTGTAGCTAGAATTGTGAGCTAATTTATTTCCTTGCAATATTTACTTTTACATTCATGTACTTGTCAATTTCATGCTTATTATATCTTGAATTGCTATATCATTGCTAAGCATCTCTTTTACTTGAAGTACAAGTTTGTATTTTTTTGCAAATCTTATTTCAAGTCTTATTGTTCGTGTTCTAAGTTACTTGTGATCAATTGGTTTCTTATACTAACATCTTGTTTTGCAACACTGCTTATCTTGTGACTTGAAATCTTATTTCGTTGTGCAAGTGATATAATCTTTATTGAGCATTATTATAAGGCACTATTCTTTATCTATTTATTTTACCATTGCCATATTAATCTAATTGGAATCCATCTTGTTAACATATACATTGCTCACTAATCCCACACTTCCTAAATCAATCTTAATTCAAGTTACTTAGAAAAGTGGTTGACTTTCCCTTAGTCTCTCCTACAACTTGTTGTTTCAACAAGTATTCCTTTTCTAACCATCTTTAGGGAATTCCCCCCATAGCTTGTCTAGGATTTTGAAATATGTAACTAGGTTTGATCTTCATAATGACATGTTATTATGATTTTATGCATTTAATGGGAAGAGAAAAATAAATTTATAATTGTTATTCTTGAGGCATGGGTTTCATGCTCAAGGAAATTTATTTTATAGGTCAGACACCCATTGAGTGCTTTTAGTTTTGTCATAAAGTCAATTGAGTCATTGTCATGTATTGAAGACCAATTTGGGCATGTTACATATTGTAAAGAAAAATTTATTGAGTCAAAATAAAGTCAAAAGACCCTCCAAGACCTTGTCATGGCACAAAGATCAAGTCAGCCTACATGAAGGGACAAGTTGTTAGCTTTTGTAGCATTGGATGTGTGTTACAGCCACAAAATTTGGTGGAGAGTCTAGAATATATGAGATTTTCAAGATCTAGAAATCGTTTTTGGAAATTCCACTTAGAAGTGACTTAATTAGATTAATAACCAATGTTTTTTAATGTTTCCTAAGTCTAAACTTAGGAAAACTGGTTAATTAATTAATATTAATTAAGTCAAGGTGAGAATCATTTAGAAACTCACACTGATCGATTCCAAGATGATCCTAGCCATCAATTAAGTTTTAATCTTGGCCGTTGGTGCTCCAACAATGGATTCTGAGAGGAAGTCGATGGACACTTGGAGAACACACTGGAGAACACCAAAAATTTGATTTCCTTGGCAGATCGATTTCTAGAGTAGCAATAGTCAGCTACTGGAGATCCAAAGATCGAAGCAGTGAGTGAGGGGCGGGGACAGTGAGTCTAGAGTAGATCTTCTAGATCCGGAGAGGCAACAACAAGATGTGTGTTACAACCACAAAATTTGGTGGAGAGTCTAAAATACATGAGATTTTCAAGATCTAGAAATCGTTTTTGGAAATTCCACTTAGAAGTGACTTAATTAGATTAATAACCAATGTTTTTTAATGTTTCCTAAGTCTAAACTTAGGAAAACTGTGTTTTTTAATGTTTCCTAAGTCTAAACTTAGGAAAACTGGTTAATTAATTAGTATTAATTAAGTCAAGGTGAGAATCATTTAGAAACTCACACTGATCGATTCCAAGATGATCCTAGCCATCAATTAAGTTTTAATCTTGGCCGTTGGTGCTCCAACAATGGATTCTGAGAGGAAGTCGGTGGGCACTTGGAGAACACATTGGAGAACACCAAAAATTTGATTTCCTTGGCAGATCGATTTCCAGAGTAGCAATAGTCAGCTACTGGAGATCCAGAGATCGAAGCAGTGAGTCTAGAGTAGATCTTCTAGATTCGGAGAGGCAACAACAAGATGGCTGAGTTATTCCCAGAGAGGCAGCATAGAGGACTATGCAGTTGCTTCTTATTGGCATTTTGATTTAGCTGAGGAAAAGTTTCGTTCTCAGTTCCCGAGGTCGGGTAGAGGTTCAAGAATGCCGGAGAGACGTTTTCCTTAGCAGAGGTAGGTAGAACGACTTCATCAAAGACTAGTTGGAGGCTTGACATCATAGAGACTGCGCAGAGGATGACGTAGAGGGACCAAAAGGCTGAGTCTTCTGAAGGCAGGTTATGCCAGGATTGCTTGTGGAGGAAGGGCAATTCCCTTTAATAATTTTGCCCAGATTTTCTCGCTGTGGATTGCCAGTTTCAGGCATCCAGATTGTACTCAGCTTTTCACTGCTGCATAATAAAATAAAACCCTCATCTGTTGCACTGGTTTTCTTGCATTGGGTTTTTCCGGGGACTTTTGTCCAAAAACAGCGGTGTAAATTTTATTGTGTGTGCTAGTATTTTCTCAGTTCTAGCGCTATTTACTTTTTGCAGTTTTATTTGTGGAGGTTGCAGTGTATTTATTTTGATGTTGTTGTATTAATAAACTGAATAATCAATTTATCAGTTAGAAGAAATAATACTAGTTGTTGCAATAGGATTCCGGTTTTCGGATTTTTCACATGGTATCAGAGCGTAAGTGATCAACCTGAAGCTCAGAAGCGTAGGAAAGAATTTCATTGCTTAGAAGGAGTAGTAGGCCGAAATTCTTAAGGCAATGCAGTTCATTGCCAGCAAGCCGAGTTGCTTGGTGAAGTTCGAATTTTCAGTGCAGGAGGCAAAGAAAGCTCGGATTTCCCAGATTAGTGATTCTAGCAGGTAGAGGGAGTAGTAATAACTTAGTTATTCGCTGCGTAGATTCCTGGTTGGACACAGAGGGTTTTGCTGCAGGTTGCGGAAGCAGAATCTGTGTCGGGTGGAAGAGAAAAGCACACACAACAGAGGGAAAAATTTCCTTAATGAACTTTGAGTCTCGAAATTTTGAATCTCCAGTGCAGATTGACAGTAGCAGCTTGCAAGACCAAGCATTCCAGAAAGGAGTATGAGTAACAGAGTAGTCGCTGAGCATAGGGAAAGAGGGAGTTTTCAACTTGTTTAGAGATGGCCACAACTAGGTTGAGAGATTGGGATAGGTTGGAGGGTTCCTCTAACTAAGTCATCTAGAAGGCCAGGATGTCCTTCTTGTTGGATGAATATAGCCTGAAGCTCTACATAGACAATCTTGTGGCAGTTCCCTAGGATGTGGATCAACTGAAGGAATATAGGAAGGAGATGGCAAAGGCGAAGCGGTTGATCGTGGATGGAGTCTAGGACCATATAGTCTCACACATATAGCTGGCAAGGATACTGTCAAGGAGATGTGGGATGCTCTCGCCACGCTATATATCAAGGCACTTTTGGGCAGCAGAAGATTTACTTGGAGGAGAAGCTGAGATACATCAAGATGTAGAAAGGGGAAGGCATATATCCCTTCCTCACCAGGATTTAGAAGGTTCAAGACCAGCTTCCAATAGTTGGGGCAGTGCTTCAACCAACAAAGCTAGTAAGGTTGGCATTGAATAGTGTCTATGAGGAGTGGCAAGTGTTTGTCCAAAGCATATTGGGCAGAGACAAGCTACCATAACGGGACATGATGTGGTCAGACTTGCAACAGGAGGAGTTGAAGCGAGCTCTATTAAAGAGCTCCATCAGTGGTAGTAGTAGTAGCAGATCGAAGGCGGTGAAGGAGGAGGAAAATGTTGGCCCTAGCATGAAAGGGTCGCAGTCAGGGGCAGGGGGAACAGAGAAGAAAGAAGGAGGACTCGTCAAAGGTTAAATGCTTCAGGTGTGGTGAGCTTGGTCACTACAACACGCATTGTCCTCTTAGGAAGAACGACAAGTTGGAGAACCAGGACCAGCAGGCAACTTTTGCAGAGATCGACATGTTGTCCTCCACGTTGGAGGAAGACTTCGCGATGTTCGCAGATATACCTCCAGGAGTGAGGTGGGGAGATTTGGTACTGTAGTCCTAGACCACTACAAAGATTGGGTAGGGTCCTTGAGGAGTCCACCTCATGGATCAAAACCTTGCTATAGGGGCCCACAATATTCAGTAGCAGGATGGATCAGTGGCAGTTGATGCAATCAGTACTAGAGTGACAGTTGCAGACTAGTAGCAGTTAAATGTTGGGGAGCGCAGTGCAGAGTAGGCAACAATACAAGTGGCATAGTGCAGAGTCACCAACAACATAGATTCCTTGGTGGACAGTGCAGTCGCTAGTAGTAGTCAGGACTTGGGTGACAAATGCATCATACTGAACACAATTGATTCAGTATTTTGGATGATTTTTAGTTGCATATGTTGCAGTTGCAGCAACAACAAATGAGAGGGAGTTGTAGTGTTGGCGGCAGTGTCAGCAGTAGCGCAGATGCAACATTAGGGTTGGGCAGTAGTTGGTGGACAACGACAACCAGACATTAGCAGTGTAACAGAGATGATACAGAGACAGAGTGTTGTGGCAGGGTGTGCAGCACTAGAACACATTCCTCGCTAAGAGGGAGTGTTAGTTTTTGTAGCATCGGATGTGTTCTAGACACATAATTTGGTGGAGAGGCTAGAATACATGAGATCTCCAAGATCCATAAATCGTTTATGGAAATTCCACGTAGAAGTGACTTAATTAGATTATGAACATTTTTTTTTAATGTTTCCTAAGTTTTAGGAAAATTGTTTAATTAATCAATATTAATTAAGTCAAGGTGAGAATCATCTATAAACTCACACAGATCGATTCCAAGATGATCCTAGCCACCGGTTAAGTTTTAATCTTGGCCGTTGGTGCTCCAACAATGGATTATGGGAGGAATTCGATGGGCACTTGGAGAACACCAGTAATTCGATTTCCTTGGCAGACCGATTTCCAGAGTAGCAACAATCAACTGCGGGAGAGCTAGAGATCGAAGCAATGAGTGAGGGGAAGGGATAGTGAGTTTGGAGGAGATTTTATAGATCCAGAGAGGCAACAACAAGAGGGCCAAGTTATTCCTAGAGAGGCAGTGCAGAGGATTGCACAATTGCTTCAAATTAGCAGTTCGATTTAGCTGAGGAAAATTTCGTTCACAGTTCCAGAGGTCGGGCAGAGGTTCCAGAATGCCAGAGAGAAATTTTCCTCAGTAGAGGCAGGTAGAACGACTTCATCAGAGACTAGTTGGAGGCTTGACGTCATAGGGACTGCGTAGAGCAGCGCAAAAGATGATGTAGAGGGTCCATAAGGCCGAGTTTTCTAAAGGCAGGTTATGTCGGGATTGCTTGTGGAGGAAGGGTAATTTCCTTCAATAATTTTGCCTAGATTTTCTTGTTATGGATTGCCAGTTTCAAGCATCCAGATTCTACTCATATTTTCACTGTTGCATAATAAAATAAAACCCTCATCTGTTGCACCGATTTTCTTGCATTGGGTTTTTTCGGGGACTTTTGTCCAAAAACAACGGTGTAAATTTTATTTTGTGTGTGCTAGTATTTTCTCGGTTCTAGTGCTATTTATTTTTTGCAGTTTTATCTGTGAAGGTTGCAGTGTGTTTATTTTGATGTTGCTGTAACAATAAATTGAATAGTCAATTTATCATTTAGAAGAAATAATACCAGTTGTTGCGATAGAATTTTCCGGTTTTCAAAATTTTCACACAAGTCGGCCTAAAGATAGCAATTCGTACCCCTCAAAAGCCTATATATAAGGAGGATCTCAACCTCATTTAGACACAATCTCAAGCAAGTTCGATCTCCTCAAGTTAGAAGCTAGAAAAGGACGAAGAAGAACAAGTTTGAAAATTTTGGGTCTCTCTCTCTCTCTTGTTAGGGTTTCTATAGTCACTGGGCAAGATGAAATTTTGAAGCTGCATCGAAGCTGTGAAGTTGCAAGGCTGAAGTTGTGAAGCTTCTAGGTTGAAGTTGCTGAAGCTACATCAAGGTTGAAGTTGCTGAAGCTGTTAGGTCGAAGGTGTAGAAATTGTTACTAGGGTCAAAGTCGTTGGAGAAGTTGCTGGAAGGTCGAAGTTTGTTGCTGGAAGTTGTTCAAGAAGGAATGGTGAGTTGGTTTTGGAGGGTCTTGGTCAAGGGTCATAGGTCTTGGAATTCATCAATTGAAGTTCTATAAGAAGAGAATTTTGGTGGGTTTTCCTCTCAGTTAGAGAGGTTTTGGCCCCTTGCTGATCGCCCACATCTTGTGTCCTATTGTCTCATTGTCCTTAATGATTTGGTAGTTGTTTGATGATAGAGAACACAAATAATAATAAAGGAAAGAAGAAGTTAATCAAGTAAAGTAAAAATACATCAGAAGCAGTTATCAAAGTAAGAGAAATCACCTACACTTGCTGCCCCCTTGATTTCTCAACATGGTATCAAAGCTAAGGTGACAAGATAAGGAAGCGCAACTTAAAGGACACTCGAGGGTCGAAGCTTATCCAAAGAAGGGTTGTACACATGAAGGATTGTTGGGAAGCTTCCACATCATCATCGAAGAAGATAAAAGGATCAAAGTAATTTTGGGTCTGTTTTGGGCTATTGTTGTTTACATGTGTGAGGAGATTAGGGCTCATCTGTTGCACTAAAAGTTGAAGGAGGCTGAAAACAAGTGGAAGACAAGCCATTTTGCAAGTCGAGTTGCAAAAGAAGAAGCCTCTATCCAAGAGAAGAAGAGAGGAGTACAATCTTTGTCTTTCTCCCACGTGTAAAAAATAGGGTTTCTGCAGTGACCAAAAATTGCAGCCAAATTGCAGGGGTCAAGAAAGAGGTCGAATAAGAAGCTGCAATTACTGGAAGGCAAATTTGATTGAAGTTGACTTTGAGAAAGGGAAGCTCATCAAGGAGAAGGCGTTGTCACCATCCTCAAGTAACCAAGGTGATCTCCCTTTCTTTGAAGGATCACTTTTGTAGGAAGACATCTTCTACTGTCAACATCATCATCAATATCAAGAAGGCATCAATTTGAAGATATTGTCATCAAGAAGTATCTTCATAAGGAAGTATATTTATGTCCACATCTGAATATATCAAAATGACTTAATTTTGCAAGGAAAACAACAAATTGGTTGGGTCATCAAACTTTCTTGCATGGAAGAAGAGGACAGATTTGATCCTCATAGAAAACAAAGTCATTGATCATGTTAGGGTTCAATCACTAAACCTCCTAAGAGAAGAAAAGCTCAAGCTCTAGTGAAGTACATGAAAGGGGAAGTAAGGGCTCAAAGGATCCTTATAGAATCCACCAAAGAGCCACTCATACCATATGCATCAAAGTTGGAGACATCAAAAGAAATATAAGAGAAGCTAGTAGAATTGTTCTTCATAAGTGCTGCCGGAGAAGTGATATCATTAAGACAAGAACTCTACAAGATGAAGATATCAAAGGAAGATGGAATAGCCTCATACTTAATGAGGGTATCAAAAATAAGAGACTAGGGACAAAAAATGTTTGATAAGGAAATGACCACCATAGTGCTCAATGCACTACCAGAGGAACGGGGAAACTTTTCATCAAACATCTATGGAAATAAGGAAACTACCCCATTCAATGAACTTTGGTCATTATGTAAGATTGAAGAAACTAGATTGAAGGCAAAAAGTGACGTGGGATCAAATGCACAAATTCAAACATTTGCTACCATGGCTAAGAGAAAAGGAAAGTTTGGGACGTTTGGTCCTTAGAAAAAGAAGAAGAATATGGTAAAGATCCAATGCTATGGCTATCAAGAATATAGGCACTACAAGAGAGATTGTCCAAAGTTCAAGAAGGACAACAAGAGCAAAGAAACAAATGAGGCTTATATACTGAAGAAGTGGAAGAACCTAATGAGAAGAGATCGGGGACAAATCTTCACTATTAGGGTTTCTCCAATTCATAGCAAGGAGAAGTGGAAGGTGAAAAGAATTTCCCCGTGGCAGTAAAGATGAGAAGCATTAATGATGATATGCATCTTAGTAGAAGATGGCATCATATTAGAAGCATACGATTAAAGTAGAAGTCTACATGGTTGTAGCAGTCATCATAGAAGGAAGTAGCTCTTGGTAACCTCATTGAAAACATAAAAGAAAGTCATCTAGTGTAGAGCTCGTCATACATCATTAGGAAGAAGCATTAGTAGGATGAGGATAATCAAGATCCTTTGTTGGTATCTTCATTTGAAGATTCACCTCTTGGAAGAAGCAAGTGCCTTGCTGAGCAATTCCACCTTGTATGGGATTCATTGTTTGAAAGAATGATGGCATGAATGTCAAAATGGTTGAAGTACTCTCAGTTAAGGAAAGGAAGTTGCTGAAGGAAGCCTAGATGACCAAAAGAAAGAAGGAGGCATGTATGCATGTATTTAATTGAGTCATGTCATCATATGGTTGCATGGGTAAATGTTCTATCTCATGAGATGATCAAAGAAAAGGATCTCCTCCTTTGGAAAGATGCATGAGGGCATGGTTTACATATTAACTAGATGAAATCAACATAAGATGTCCTCATATGGAATATGAGGCGGTTGACAAAGATGAAGGAACTATGGATGAAAGTTCCTGGGGAACAATATGTGAAGAAAGAAAGAAGAGATTGTGAAAGCTGCAACTATGAGCACATAGAAAAGGAAATCAACGTCCAATGACTAGGAGAATTGACCATGACATCTCCACGGAAAAGGTATGAAGATTGATAAAGTCTGGAAAGAATGGAGACCCTTGACATTGAATATCTTGGAGGTGTGTCAATATGAATGCAGGATGTTGATGTTTCTACAAACAAGATGTCATGATGAAAGGCCATCACAAAAGGGTAACTTTGATTTGATGTTCATTTCTAATTTTTAAAAACATTTGGATGGGTTGATATAGGGCTACCAGAAGAGAGTTGTAGATGTCATCTACAACTAAGCTCTTATGTGGTTGGATGGAAGATCTTGAAGGAAACATGACGTGGAAGAGGTAGCCGTATGAAGGAAAGCTAGATGTGGACAAGAAGATCACTTTCCAATAAGGGGAAGGGTGATATGACTGACTTGAGGAAAGTGATGGATGGCTGATGCCCTACAAAATGAAGGCTCCATAATAATGAAGATGAAATTCACGACATCGAAAGGAGGAGCTCAACAAGCAGCTAAAGGTATCATGTTCCCCACCAAAGAAGAAAACTATTGTTGGAAACAAGTCCCTTCATCTGGCTTAGCCCACTAGCAACTTTGGGAAGAAAAGAATGGAGGACTGGGTAAGCATCTTACATCCGATACTCTTTGAGGATGTGGTAGGGCATCCAAAATAAGAGTAGTCGTAGAGCACTGATTTTATTTGAGGACTGGGAATCCAAGATAAGAATAGTCTTGGAAGGACATACCCTGTGAACACCCGGGTGGGGTATGTTCCTTGAGAGACAATGATGATGGTGTCTATAAATCATTGGTCTCGCCAGCATTGTGCTTTGACCTTGTGGAGAGATAGAGCTATTAGTCAAGGCCTTGCTATGTAACAATGCTGGATGATATGATGCAAAATAGAGGGGTTACCAATCTGACTCTTCTTATGAGAATTCTTCAGATTGAGAATGTCCAAGTACCTTGTGTTATCGCTCAAACTAGGAGGGGACCTAAGGGGGGATCCCTAAAGGGCAAATGCTAGGCCAAGGGCAACAAATGCAGACTTAGCCCATTGTCAACTCAGCTAAGGCTCCCTTCTATTTATAGAATTTCACCGATGGAAGGAGACCCGATATGTATGGAGTCACTAATGAATGATAAGTCAGTGGACATGAGTGACCCAAACAAACCCTTTCCCAGAAAAGTTTGAAGGATGGAGCTCGCTTGCTTTCTAAGCAAGGTACTATGTATTCTAGGGACAAGAAGAGAGGATTTGAGGGTTAGGTTTATGAGATAAGACTTGTGGAGGAGTTCCCCAATCCCTAAAATCCTTGTTAGAATTGGTATCCCGAATGGTTCTTGAAGAATGATCTTTTAAAGGAGCGGGACCACACAGGGCCAAGTGGAGTCAGTCTAGAGTATGAGGAAAGTATGTAGAAACCAATGATATTCTTACCCTAGACAAGGTGGGGAAGGATCAAAGAAAGTATTTCGACTCAAAGATGTTGTTTTGACCCTATGAGGTACTAGCCTTGCGGATGGCAAGGCAAGTTTTGATCCTAGAGCTAGGCTTGGCTTTTCTATCAACTCTACAGTTGGAATGTCTTCAAAATTGGAGGAGGGCTAGAGGAAAGGCCAATGCAAGAGATCCTAGCAGATCAAATTCTTTTGATGGCTAGCTTGTCGGGAAATTGATGCCCAAGGTATCCCAATGTGGCTAGTCCTGGAAGGATGTGAGAGATTATGAGTTTTAGTGACCACCCTTGGTAGATCAGTGCCTTAATCTTTGGGAGAATGGAGTCTATGTTGAGTAAAAGGAGGATTTCTTGGTTCTCAGACAAGGAGGCCTAAAGATCACTTCGTTTTGCCTTTAGGTCAAGAAGAAGCAACCTTGCAACTTTTATACTTTGATGTGCAAGAGGAATGGCTTGCCAAGGTCAAATTTTACCCCTAGGAGATTTCACTCACATTACATGGCCCATACATTGAAGGAATGCTATAATAGAGACAAATTCCACAATATTAAACAGTAAATGCATGCAACAATTAGCCCTAGAACAATGAAAATCCCAGTCCAACATATATGACAAAAGTAAACAAGAATAGCATCAAAAGTACGCTCTTACATGTAATAGATTATATCTAGCCATTCACAATTGACAATAAAGAATCTCCCAAGAGAAGATAGACCAATATCCACACATCAAAACTCATCAATAAAGCTCCAATTCATCCTTGGAAAAAGTGCGAAAATCTCAAGAGAGATAAGAGATCCAAACCAAAGTGATGATGAGAAATGAACTCATCTCACTTGTATTTATACACAACTTAGGAGCTCGATTTAGCCTCCTTGGCCTACATAAGCCCCAAAAATAAAATAATGTTATAATAATACAACTTTTGGTGACAAGCCCACCAAACTAGCTCATAAATGAAAAGTAAGCCTCTCAAGAGGTCAAATAATAATCTATGCATGTCATAGTGCCTTCTAAGAGGCCTAATGAGGTCCATGGGTGCCACGATGAAGAATAGGGCCCTCAAAAGCAGTGGACAAGGGGTTGGCCCTTTGTAATAACCTGTGGTGCTCCAAATAACATGTGGGGGCACACAAGTGTACTCATGGGTCTCCAAACAAATCAAAGATGCCTGTAGATCGCTTGCAAGGGCTAGGATGATGGTGCCTCGTGTAAGTCCTGGATCATCTGCCAAGTGTATGGTGTAGATCTGGGGCCAACTGGGCATGATGGATCAGGTGCATCTTCCTCGTCCAATAAGTGAACCATGATCAATTTCTGAATGGTTGTGGGGATCCATGGAGTGCAATTTGCTGCTGTGGAGGCCCATGGATCTCAACACTCACCCTATATGTGCCAATGTAGCCCTCTAGAGGATTAGGACCCCGTATAGGGAGACCAAACCCCAAATGGAAACCATTTGCAATCTTGCATAAGATCCAATGCGTCCCCTAGCCTTCCAGTACACGTAGTCATTAGAGAAATCGAGTAAATGAGCTTACCTAATCATGGACCACAGGTGGGGACTTCATAATGGCCAGCCCTTACATAATGGGCTTCAGGATGTGCCATTGTCTCCTAAACTCCAAATGGGGTTAACCAAGTACCCTATGAGGTGGTTTCTACTTCTAGAGGGGGATAATACTCAAGGTACATCCTCCAAGAGGTGGTGGCATGTGACAGCTATGGTGAATGAATTAGGGGATGAGAAAGCGCAACCCTGGGTCACATGCTGGGGTACAAGAGTAGCTAGTAAGAGGGAAGCCCACACTTGGGTTTATAATGTATAGGAGGGAGCAATCATGGTACATGAGGTGCTTCAGCCTTGATTTCTCCACCCTTCTTTTATGCCTTTTGCCTTTTTATGATTTTCTTTGATTAACTGCTTGGGGCTCAATGGGGCTAGAGCATGATGTATACAATATAACAATGAATTTCCCCTTTTAAGGTGGAGCGGTTCATCACCCACTAGGGGTTGGGACAATCATGGGTTCCTATATGATGAAGAAGGCTCATAGAACCTGTAGGAACCAGGGTTATGGCCATGATGATGGGGTAGAACTTATGTATTGGATTTTACCCACGTGCTAAATGTATTTGTCCCAACCATCTTCTGCATTTTGTGGTACATTTTCCTATTGAATGTGGCCATATATGCTTTTAACTTTCTTTTCAGCTACATCAACCTTCAGGCTTTATTTCAACCTTCAGGCTTTATTGCCATGACCCAAGGTGTGGGAAAGGGGAAGGGGCAAGCTAACCCTATGTGGACCTAATGGAGGAATGTGGACCCAGGCAGGAGAAATGACGAATGGGGTAAAATGAATGGAAAGAGGGTGATATAAGTAGATAAGGGAGTGAGACCACACAACCAAAATCGGGGTTTCTCGTGAAATATCATCCCTGGAACCAAGTGGTCAGTAAAAGAGATCCCACGGGACTAGAATCCAAAGTTAATTCCGAAGAGGGGTCTAGGGGACAGAAGCACAGACTTATCCCATTCTTTTTGCCGAATCCCCCCATTAATCCATGCCCAGAAGTGTTCATGATAAGCAAACTACAATACTCAATTTCCAAAGGACAAGGCATACCTTTAGATTCGGGAGGCCCACCTTCAAACATACGATCATGGCAGATGGGCGAGGGACCACATGGCTAGATCAGGTGGTGAAGAAGATGGCACAATAAGCTAGTTGGTCGCTACAAGGGGCTGCCGGCTGAGGACCATCTTGGAGAAAATTTTTCTCCTAGGGATATCACCCACAAAATGGTGGGTAACACCTTGTATGGATTATGAATATCTCCCTAGTTAAGAGGGAATGTTGAAATATGTAACTAGGTTTGGTTTTCATAATGACATATGTAATCATGATTTTATGTGTTTAATGGAAAGAGACAAATAAATCTATTATTGTTATTTTTGAGGCATGGGTTTCATGTTCAAGGAAATTTATTTTATAGGTCAAGCACCCATTGAGTGCTTCTAGGTTTGTCATAAAGTCAATTGAGTCATTGTCATGTATTGAAGACCCATTTGAGCATGTTACATATTGTAAAGAAAAAATTATTGAGTCAAAATAAAGTCAAAAAACCTCCAAGACCTTGTCATGGCACAAAGATCAAGTCGGCTTATATGAAGGGACAACTCGGCCTAAAGATAGCAATTCATACCCCTCAAAAGCCTATATAAAAGAAGGAACTCGACCTCATTTAGACAAACTCGCAAGCAAGTTCGATCTCCTCAAGATAGAAGCTAGAAAAGGACAAAGAAGGAGAAGAAGAACAAGTTTGAAGTTTTTGGGCCTCTCTCTCTCTCTCTTGCTAGGCTTTCTACAATCACTAGGCAAGACGAAATTCTGAAGCTGCATCGAAGCCGTGAAGCAGCAAGGTCGACGTTGTGACGCTGCTTCTAGGTCGAAGCTGCTGAAGTTGCATCAAGGTTGAAGTTGTTGAAGCTGTTAGGTCGAAGCTGCATAAATTGTTGCTAGGGTCAAAGTGTTGGAGAAGTTGCTGGAAGGTCGAAGTTTATTGTTGGAAGCTGTTCAAGAAGGAAAGTTGACTTGGTCTTGGTCAAGGGTCATAGGTCTTGGAATTCGTCAATTGAAGTTCTATAAAAATAGAAGAATTTTGGTGAGTTTTCCTCTCAGTTGGAGAGGCTTTGGCCCTAGCTGATCGCCTACATCTTGTGTTTTATTGTCTCATTGTTCTTTATGATTTGGTCGACGTTTGATGATAGAGAACATTAATAATAATAAAGGAAAGAAGAAGTTAATCAAGTAAAGTAAAAATACATCAGAAGCAGTTATCAAAGTATGAGAAATCACCTACACTTGCTGCCTCCTTGAATTCTCAACATAGGAGAGAGCTTAAATGGAGTGAGTAGGGAATAGGCGACAACCCCTACTTTGAGGGTTGCGCCTCTAAAATTACACGTAGTGGAATTGGGATTTTGCCCACACTGAGGTGTACATTTTAGGCGACAACAAGACTTTGGGTAAATGTTGTGAATATCGCTGTGTATATGTTGAATAAATCACTATTCAAAGTAGTCGAGAGGAAGATTGTGAAATAGGCATGACCAGGTTGGAATTTGGATGCATGATATTTGACATTTACAATTTTTGGATGTTATCCCTTGTTAGGTTTCAAATGAAAAAAGGATCAAGCTGAATGACCAAGGTAGGAAGCACCTTTTTATTATTTATAGAGTTGTCAAAGGCTTACAAGTTGTATGGTCTTTTTGATAAGAAGATGCTCATCAATGATTATGCAGTTTTTGATTAACTTGCATATGCAACACCATAAAAAGAGGACAATAATGGTTTTGAGCTTTTGATACATTCTTTGGAAGTTATCATAGAAAAGCCAGTTGATGCCTGCATAATAAGAGAGAAGGAAGTGGTAGAAAGGAAGCGAGAGCAGAAAGGAGTTGAGGCTTTAACACTAATAAGATCATAAAAAATTGCAAGAAAGATGTGGAAGAAGTGGTGAAATTTTATGAATATTGTTACTATACGTGAATTGGCGAATTCTTCTTTGGAACTTAGATTTGTTTAAAAAGCCATAAGTAGTAAAGAATTAATAACTGCATAAATATGGAGTTTGAAGTATTATAGAGAGATAAGCCTTGGAAGTTGGTTAAGTTGCTTGAAGGAGAGGACCCCATTCACCATTTGAAAATATAACTCAAGTCACCAAGTTATCAAGGAAGATTTATTACATGTGTTGAACAAAGATTTGAGTCAATACATTGAGACATTAGACTAAACATTTGATACCTTTGTTGAAAACATAATTAAACCAATTGCCAATTGGTGATATTTGAACTTCATTGCCTCTCAGTAATCTTGAAAATCAAGATGAAACTATCCATAACGATGTAATTAAAGACTCTAAACAAATTCCAACAAAGAAAGGTGATAATTGTGACTAAACTTGCACCCTTATTCAAAGTAGTTGAGATTTATAAAGATGACTGTTGCCCAATCAACAACATTTTCACCATATTAGAATTAGTGAGGAATTGGAAATGTTGAAGTTTCACCATATAAATAATTTCCCTTATACCACATGCAATTGCTTCCTAGGTGAAGTTTTTCTGGTTCTACATGGTAGCCTTACTTTCCTTTGTGCATACCAAATAGTTATAATTGTACTGTCAGAAGGGCTTATTTTGTTTTGTTTATCAGCTGAAACAAGTAAAACAAATTTAATTCATTGATCTTATTTAACAAGGTGCATTCTTTCTTGTCTTGTGACTGACTAGATTGCATTATTCTCGTGCACCTATAAGCCAGGTTGGGACTTTTCAGACTGAGAATTGAACATGTTGGCTTGAGATTTGATTACTCTTGTTGACTACAGATCGGATTTGTTATTAATACTTGTTACTATGGGCTACTCATGCATGCTTTCTGAGATTTCTTTTTGCTTTATTATTCTATTCATCTATCTCTCCATCCCTATGCGGGCATGCACACGCCATTTTACTCTGAAAATGTGGAGATCTATCTCCACTGTTAAGTGGACATGCACACTATTCTCAAAAATATCGAGGTAGCTTATGGGCATATGCTAATTTTCTTACACCTTATGTGTGTTGAGGCTAACAAAGTTAAGAGTCATGGGTAATTTTTAGCTGTACATGTTAGTTATCTGTTTTCATTTATTATACTGTGTCTGTAATCTATGGATGTTTATTGCTTTTTAACTTGGGTCCTCTTGTCCATGGAAATCCTTTTGTACTTGAAAGGGAGAACTATGTAAAAATGCATTTTACCCTGAAGAATACTATCCAAACATTTCAAGTGCTGATGTATAATTGTACTATCCTTTTTTTTCATTTACAGGGATATGTCAAAAAAACAGACGAACTGATTGAAATACTGACAGTACGTGAAATGCTGTACTATTCAGCTCTTTTACAACTTCCCGAGATCACCTCTCGCAGAAAGGCCGATATAGTACAGGATACCCTCTTAGCAATGTCCTTGGAGGATTATGCAGATACATGCATAGGTGGTAAGTGCTATAACAGAGGCTTAGCAAGAGGCGAAAGAAGGCGTATCAGTATTGCAAGGGAACTCCTAACAAGCCCGCATTTAGTGTTTATAGATGAACCACTCTATCATCTTGACAGGTAAGGTACCTTGTCTATTGATAAACCAAAATTTTAGTTGCATGTACACTTGTGACATAAAACTCATTGCATGTTTTGAATTTTTTGTCTTTTTCACTTGTGTTAAATATACCATCTTCTCCCTGCTAACTGGGTCATCAGCAGAAAATGGTTAATATACTCATGATGATAATGTTGTTTTCAATATCATAGGGATCCCTTTTCAATCATATTTTCTAGGAATTCTATACCAAGCATGTTTCTTTATTTTTGTGCTTCTGTGCAGTGTATCTGCACTTTTGATGATGGTGACACTGAAGAAACTTGCAAACACGGGATGCACTATTGTCTTTACCATGTATCAGAGCAGCACTGAAGTATTTGGTCTTTTTGACAGAATCTGCTTACTTTCAAATGGAAAAGAACTGTTCTTTGGGGAAACATTAGCATGTTTACAAGTATGTTTTCTCTTTTTATTAACTAAGTGCTTGCTGTGTTGTCAACATATGGATAATGGTTGCCTACCACTTATGAACTTCAGATTCACAAATAGAAAGGAGAACTTAGTTGTTAAAACTTGTATAGTGCATTGAATGCAGCTTTGTTTATGATGTGCATGTATGGGGAGGGTCCCTTGTCCTTCTGTTCCAGATTTTCAACAACCAGTATGAAAATAATTTAAGTGCAAGGAAAAACTGTGCACAAAAATTAAATACAAGGAAGAAAAGGCGACAGCAGAAAAAAATATTAACATCGGGGAAGAAAATGTCCAATTCCGGATTAGTTAATAGATGTTAGTGAAGAGTTATATACATTGGATGCTTTTGGAACCATTACATTAATAGCCTTGGTGCTCAAGTATGATCTGGTTAATACAGTTTATCTTTGCAGCATTTTGCAAATGCAGGTTTTCCCTGTCCAGTCATGCAAAGTCCTTCTGATCACTTTCTTCGTGCAATAAATACAGATTTTGATAGGGTTATTGCCATGTGTAAAAATTGGCAGGTAAGAACACCTAATGCTCCATGATCTTCCTACATTTTGATCCATTTATTTTTCTTGACATTCTTATTGTAGGGATATTGCTGATTCACACATCTTATATGGAAATAAACTATGCTACAGGATGACCAGGGGGATTTTTCCTCAGTTAATATGGACACCACTGTTGCTATTCGGACTCTTGAAACTACATATAAGGCATCAACAGAAGCTGCTGCTGTTCAAGCTATGGTAACAAGTCTTACAGAAAAGGTATATTGTCTCACTAGTTTATGCTCTATATTACTGTCATTATTGTCAATCTTTCTCATCTATTTTAGCATTCATGTACCAAACTTCCAAGCTTAATAACAAATTTTGAAGAAAATAATAGCCTCTACATTTAGCAGTTACATGGAGATTCTATGGGTTTTCAAGGTCTCTTTTGGCAAGACAAGAGTTTGAGATTCAGTATAGCAGATATCCCTTTCTAAGAACATTTTGGATGATCATGCCTATTCATATTTATGGAGTCACAGTGGTTTCTTGCTGTTTTTGTTGTAAAATTATGTTGATGGAAGTTTAAACTAAGCATTGTATGATGTGGCTCTTTTTTGGGTTTTTCCATATGCCCTTGATGGTAGCCCTGTATTAGATTACAAATAGGTGTAATGTCAATTGGTTTCAACTAAGACATAAACATTTAAAAACTGTTTTTAAAACAATTAAAAGCTAGTAGCAAATTCTTGTAATGAAATTCGTTGGACACTTTAATGTGCGTGTGTAAATTCATATTTTCCTTCTAAAACATATATAAGATACATGCAGAGTATTGAATATTAATGATTAAGTGAATATTAATGATAACCTTTTGTTTTATAAGAAATCCTGCTTGCCACAACAAAATCTTACACCTTAATGCAAAGCCTTACTAGGTGACTAAGACAATGAGTAACATGGGGGAGTCACGACTGTCACATTAGTAACCGCTCTCCTTGTTTTCGTGATGGACACAATCCAACACAAGAGAGGCTTCCCTATTAGATCTTAGTTATCTAATGGCCCAGTCAAAGCAAGTCTTGAGCCCCCTAAGACTGTTAGATTTCCTTAAATCTAGCTCTTGATATTTAATTCCAAGCAATAAATTATTGAATAAACACTTAGTTAGTTTCCTAACAAAAATATCAGCAAAAGCAAATAATGTTCCGAATCACAATAATACAAACAAATTTCTGCCCAACAAATTAGTTCATTATTAATAAAAAACTTAGAACCTACTTGGGCTCATGTCTTGAGATAATGGCCCAATTGAGAAAGTGCAAAATATAATATTTTGGATCAAATCCAGCAGATCTGCTCTCTCTCTCTTGCTTATCTAGATTGCCAGCCTCTTTGCACTCCCTCGGACCAAGTACATGCTTTTTGAGATGTTGCTCTCAATCTTGTGTTGTTGTTGTGTTTATCACCTCTCCTAACCCTAATCTCAAAGTGATTGACGACTGTGATTAGATCTCGCCTCACTTGGGATCAATGGCTAAGATTAAAACTTACTAAAGTAAATTACTTTACTTTTCCTAAGTTTTATTAGCTCAATAAGCAAACATATTAATATGTGTTTTTCCTAAGTTAAACTTAGGCTAAGTTACATTAGCAACTTGCTCTACCTAGGGCAAGTGTTCTAAGGAGATGTGAGTAACTTCTGCACACCTCGACACAAGACCTGTGCAAAAATACCTGCCCGAGTTATAAACTTCAACAATCTCTCTTAGCGAGGTAGTTATTTCCAAAAGAACCTCCTCCACTTGGATTTGTCTCCAATACCACCACGTCATCCATTATTGTAGCTGCTCCCACTGAATTGGAAGTTTTACCCACCATTTGTGGGTCATATTCCTAGGATTTTTTTTTCTCCAAGATGGTTCTCAGCCAGCAGCCAACAACCCCTTGTAGCCACCAGCAAGCTCATTGTGCCATCTTCTCCGCCCCCTGAGCCAACCATGTGGTCCCTCGCCCATCTTACCATGATCATATGTTTGAAGGTGGGCCTCCCGAATCTAAAGGTATGCCTTGTCATTTGGAAATTGAATATTGTAATTTGCTTATCATGGACACTTTTGGTAATGGATTAATGGGGGGATTTGGTGGAAAGAATGGGCTAGGTCTATGCTTCTGTCCCCTAGACCCCTTTTTGGAATTAACTTTGGATTTTAGTCTCAGGGGATCTCTTTTACTGACCATTTGGTTCCAGAGATGGTATTTGACGAGAAACCCTAATTGTGGTTGTGTGGTCCCGGTCCCATATCTGCTTATATTACCCTCTTTCCATTCATTATTACCCCATCCATCATTTTTCCCGTCTTGGTCCACATTCCTCCATTGGGTCCCCATTGGGTCCACTTGCCCCTTCCCCTTCCCCACACCTTGGGTCATGGCCTGGAATGAAGCTTGAAGGTTGATGCAGCTGAAAAGAAAGTTAAGAGCATATATGGCCACATTCAAAGGAAAATGTACCACAAAATGCAAAAGATGGTTGGGACAAAAACATTTAGCACGTGGGCAAAAGCCAATACTTGAGCTTTACCCCATCATCATGGCCATCACCCTGGTTCTTACAGGTTCTATGAGCGTTCTTCATCGTATAGTCTTGTGGGATCTCTTTTACTGACCATTTGGTTCCAGAGATGGTATTTCAAGGGAAACCCTAATTGTCGTTGCGTGGGCCCGCTCCCTTATTTGTTTATATTACACTCTTTCCATTCATTATTACCCAATCCATCATTTTTCTCGCCTCGATCCGCATTCCTCCATTGGTTCCACACAGGGTTAGCTTGCCCCTTTCCATTTCCCTTTCCCACACCTTGGGTCATGGCCTGGAATGAAGCCTGAAGGTTGATGCAGTTGAAAAGAAAGTTAACAACATATATGGCCGCATTCAATAGGAAAATGAACCACAAAATGCAAAAGATGGTTGGGACAAAAACATTTAGCACGTGGGCAAAAGCCAATACATGAGCTCTACCCCATCATCATGGCCATCACCTTGGTTCTTACTGGTTCTATGAGCCTTCTTCATTGTATAGAAACCCATGATTTTCCTAACCCTTGGTGGGTGATGAACCGCCACACCTTAAAAGGGGGGATTTCACTGCTATATCTTATACATCATGGTCTAATCCCTTGAGCCCTCAGTAGTCAATCAAAGAAAATCATAAAAAGGCAAAAGGCATAAAAGAAGGGTGGAAAAATCAATCCCGAGGCACCTCATGTACCATGATTGCTCCCTCTTATACATTTTAAATCCAAGTGTGGGCTTCCCTCTTATTAGCTACCCTTGCACCCCAACGTGTGACCTAGGGCTGCCCCTTCTCATCCCCTACTTCATTCACCATATTTGTCACATGCCACCACCTTTTGAAGGATGTACCTTGAATATTATCCCCTTTAGAAGTAGAAACCACCTAATAGGGTACTTGGTTAACCCCATTTGGAGTTTAAGAGACATTAGCACATCTCGAAGCCCATTATGGAAGGGCAGGCCATTATGAAGTCCCCACCTTTGGTCCATGACTAGGTAAGCCCATTTACTCAATTTCTTCAATGACTTGTTGTACTGGAAGGCTAAGGGACGCATTGGTCTTATGCCGGATTGCATATGGTTTCCATTTGGGGTTTGGTCTCCTTATATGGGGTCTTAATTCTCCAGAGGATTACAGTGGCACATATAGGGTGAGTGTTGAGAGCCATGGGCCTCCACAACAGTGGATTGTGCTCCATGGATCCCCACAACCATTCAAAGATTGCTCATAGTTCACTTATTGGACGAGGAGGATGCACCTGATCCATCTTGCGCAGCTAACCCCAAATCTACACCATACACTTGGCAGATGATCCAGGACATGCGCGATGATGTGGCATCACCTACACCATCATGCTACCCCTTGTAGTCAAGCTACATGCATCTTCGATTTGTTTGGAGATCCATGAGGACACTTGTGTGCCCCCGCATGTCATTTGGAGCACCACAGGTTATTATAGGGGGCCAACCCCTTGTCCACTGCTTTTGAGGGTCCTATTCTTCATTGTGGCACCCATGGACTTCATTAGGCCTCTTAGAGGGGTCTACGACATGCATAGATTATTATTTGACCTCTTGAGAGGCTTACTTTTTCATTTATGAGCTAGTTTGGTGGGCTTGTCACCAAAAGTTGTATTATTATAACATCATTTTATTTTTGGGGCTTATGTAGGCCAAGGAGGTTAAATCGAACTCCCAAGTTGTGTATACAAGTAAGATGAGCTCATTTGCTCATCATGACTTGGATTTGGATCTCTTATCTCTCTTGAGATTTTCGCACTTTTGTTAGAGGATGAATTGGAGTTTTATGGATGAGTTTTGATGTGTGGATATTGGTCTATCTTCTCTTGGAGCTTCTTTATTGTCAATTGTGAATGGTTGGATATACTCTATTACATGTAAGTACATGCTTTTTGATGTTATTCTTGTTTATTTTTGTCATACATGTTGGATTGGAATGTTCGTCATTTTAGGGCTAATTGCGGCATGCATTTATTGCTTAAAATTGTGGAATTTGTCTATATTATAGCATCTCTCAGTGTATGGGCCATGTAATAGGAGCAAAATCTCCTAGGGGTATTTCTATCAATGAATTCGACCTTGACAAGCCATTCCTCTTGCACATTGAAGTATAAAAAGCTACAAGGTTGCTTCTTCTTAACTTAGAAGGCAAACAAAGTGATCTTGAGGCCTCCTTGATTGGGAACCAAGAAATCCTACTCATACTCAACATAAACTCCATTATCCCAAAGATTAAGGCAATGATCTACCAAGGGTGGTTAGTAAAACTCATTCTCTCACATCCTTCCAGGACTAGCCACATTGGGGTACCTAGGGCATCAATTTCCTGGCAAGTTAGCCATCAAAAGAATTCGATCTCCTAGGGTTTCTTGTGCTGACTCTTCCTCTATCTCTCATCCAATTTTGAAGACATTCTGACGGTGGAGTTGGGAGAAAAGCCAAGCCCTACCTTCCAGATCAAAACTTGCCCTGCCATCCCCAAGGCTAGTACCTCATAGGGTGTAAACATCATCTTTGAGTGAAAATACTTTCTTTGATCCTTTCCCCACCTTGTATAGCGTAAGAATATCATTGGTTGCTACATACTTTTCTCATACCCTAGACCAGGTCCACTTGGCCCGGAGCATTCTTCAAGAACCATCTTGGATACCAATTCTAACAAGGATTTTAGGGATTGGGGAATTCCTTCACAAGTCGTATCCCATAAACCTAACCCTTAAAACCCTCTCTTCCTTTACCTAGAATACATAGTACCTTGCTTAGAAAGCAAGCAAGCTCCATCCTTCAAACTTTTCTGGGAAAGGGTTTGTTTGGGTCACTCATATCCATTGACTTATCATTCATTAGTGACTCCATACATATCGGGTCTCCTCCCATCGGTGAAAGTCCGTTAATAGAAGGGAGCCTTCACTGAGGTGACAGTGGGCTGAGTGTCCATTTGTTTCCCTTGGCCTAGCATTTTCCCTTTAGGGATCCCCCTTAGGTCCCTTGCTAGTTTAAGTGGTAATAGGAAAACTTCCTTGCTACTGGCTTTGGAATTTGATCTGAGGACCTGTTTCTTCCAACCATGCTCCTAGGAGGCTACTCCTGAACATCCAACAATGTTAACTCATACCAGTTGGTCTTGATAGATCTGGAAGAGGCCTCCTTCCCATCTTCCAGATTAGAACGCTGAGTCCCCATTATCAACTCAATCTTCAAAACCTCTTGCTCAATCGCTGTCACTAACATCGATCCTTGATCCAGGATCCCCATGGATCTGCGTATGGGATGACCTTGCAAGCTGTACAACTTACCCATCGTGACACCAAGCCTATTTGTTGTGTCTTGGGTAGCTCCCTCTCAATGTGTGAATACTTGCTGCTTCTGGAACTCAGCATAATGCCCTGCGTCCTCCAAAGCTGAGACTGAGAGGAAGTTCGTCTTCAGCTCTAGGACATATAACATCTCTGACACCTCCAAAGGTCCTCCGGATTCTAGTTGGAATAACATTGTTCCAACCCTGTTCACCACATGTATGGTACTCATACCCACTCTCACTTGCATGTCCGAATCCGTCTTGCTCAATCGTTGTCACTAACATCGATCCTTGATCCAGGATCCCCATGGATCTGCGTATGGGATGACCTTGCAAGCTGTACAACTTACCCATCGTGACACCAAGCCTATTTGTTGTGTCTTGGGTAGCTCCCTCTCAATGTGTGAATACTTGCTGCTTCTGGAACTCAGCATAATGCCCTGCGTCCTCCAAAGCTGAGACTGAGAGGAAGTTCGTCTTCAGCTCTAGGACATATAACATCTCTGACACCTCCAAAGGTCCTCCTGATTCTAGTTGGAATAACATTGTTCCAACCCTGTTCACCACATGTATGGTACTCATACCCACTCTCACTTGCATGTCCGAATCCGTCTTTGAAACACTAAGGAACACTCCCCTCGTCCCCGTCATATGGTGAGATGCTCCACTATCTACAAAGATGCATCTTTCATGACTATAAGGCATGCTACCAAAGCAAAGTTCCTCTCAAACTTCTCAACTAATTCGTCCATTTGTGCGGTGGTTGTCGTGGTTGTCTTTCCCTTGCCCTTCTTTGTGTTTGGACACTGGCTCGCATAATGTCTTGGCTTGTGACATGCGAAGCACTTGACTTTGCTCATGCCCTTCGTCTTCCCATCCCAAGAGGACCCTCCCTTTCCTTTGTTCAGTTTGGCAACTCCTTTGTGCTTTCTTACATGACTTGAAAGAGCAACGTTCTCCTCATCCCTTTCACCTTTTACCTGGTTGCCATTAAGAGCCTCCTTGTGAATCTCCTCTTGGGTGAAGTCATCCCACAACTTACCCTAGGTTAGGAGATCCTCCTGTGCCACGACTCTTTTAACGAAGGTACCCCACTATTCTGTGAACCCATTCAAAGCTATCCTTACTAGTTTTGGGTCTGACACAATGTCCCCTACTGCGACAAGTTCATCTCATACTTGAGAATTTTTGGTGAGATAAGAAACTGACTCAAGCTTTGACATCTTGGTGCCCTTGGGTTTCTCTTTCTACACCATCTTTCGGTTTTGGTTGTTGCTTTGGTATAACTTGGTCAATTCCTCCCACATTTCTTTGGTGGTTTTCTTCTATGATATATGAGGAATAATATGGTCCTTCACTCCGTCTAGGATAATCCTCCTAGATTTCATGTCCTTATTATGGGTGGTCAGAAGTGTTGCATTGGTAGGATGTGTTACCCACCTAAAGTGGGGACCCCTAGGAGAGCTTCTTTTCTAGTCATCTTCTTCAACCGACAACCAATAGACCTTGAGAGCCACCTCATAGCTAATGCGATGTGCCAATTTATCTCCGCTCCCTGCATTACTTGTATGTTCTCACCCATCTATTAAGAGCATATGCTAGAAGGTGGGAAATCCAACCCCAAAGGTATGTTTTTCATTTTGCCATTGGGTGCTTATGCTTGTTTTTTATTTGGGCATTTTGGGCATGAAATATTGGGTGACTTGGAAGAAGGGTGCTTATGCTTGTTTTTGATTTGGGCATTTTGGGCATGGAGTATTGGGTGACTTGGAAGAAGGGTGCTTATGCTTGTTTTTGATTTGGGCATTTTGGGCATGGATTTTTGGGTGACTTGGAAGAAGGAAGGGCTTTGACTGTGGTTTTGTTCCTGTTACCCACCAGTAATGGGTGACCCCTATAAGAGAAGTTTTCTCCTAGGTTTGTCTTCACTCGATAGCTAACAACCCCTTGCAACCCCTTGATAGCTATGATGTGTTACCATTCTCCGACACTTGAGCCAGCTGTTTTGTACCCTTGCTCATATGTCATGATCGTATGTTTGAAGTGTTAAAATTTGTAACTAGGTTTGGTCTTCATAAATGTATTTGAGTCACAATGAAATGTTTTTATCAAAAGAATGAAGAAAATATTCTATTTTTATTATGACTAAGTAAAGCATGGGTTTCATGCTTGGGTCATCATGTTTTAGGTCAAAGTTCCCATTGAGGACTTCTAGGATTTATTCTGAGTCATTGTCCATTAAAATAGACCCTTCTTGGGCTTTTGAATCATGTAAAATGAATTAATATTGAGTCAAATATGCTATTTGCCCCGTCCACACCAAGTCGGCCTCAAAGAGATCAAGTCGGCCTCAAATAGATCAAGTCGGCCTCAAGAAGGACAATTTGACCTCATTGGAAGGCTATACATACAAGGCAGTTTGAATTCATTTGGAGCAATTCATTCTCTCTCATAGTTTGATATCCAGAAGCTGGAAGCTGGGAAGTGCAAAGTTGGAAAAGCGCTGGAAGAAGGCTGGAAAAGGGTGCGAAGTTTGGAGGCAAGAAGGAAGAAATCAAGATCAAAATTTTGAGCCATCTATCTCTCACATCAGAGGAGTATCTAGGGAGATCGAAGTTTTTCTTTGTCTAGTTGAAGACGCTGCTGCTGCCAGTTGCTGGGTCGAAGCTGCTATTACAAATTGATGCTGCCAGGTCGAAGTTGCTTTTGAAGGGTTATCATCTATAAGAAGGATTGAGGGCCGACTTGGTGTGGAGGAAGTCTTTGTCTAGGTCAAGAGTCTTGGATTATCTCGAGAAACTATTGAAGGAAGAATTGTTGACTAGGTTTTCCCTTAGATGGGGGTTTTGCCTTGGCTATTCGCCTACATTTGTTTTCCTTGTGCTATTGTTTTGGTAATTTCTCTATGAACTAAAAGATAAAAGAAGAACATAAAGATAAAGAATCACAAGTAATTATCTATACAAGAAAATCTTTCTGCATTTTTGATTTTCTAACATGGTATCAGAGCTAAGGTGAAGAAGGAAAAAGGCAGTTTTGAAAATCTATTGAAAGGAGTTTAAAATATTGAACAAAGGATCATATAAGGAGCTCTTATAAGGAGGCAGCTCACTATCTCCAAGGATAATGTCTAACACAATAAAGAGTGAGAACAAATTGGAAGGAGCATCAAATTACAGGGCATGGAAGAAAATAATTGACCTCATTCTTGAAAAGAACAAGGTCTTGGATTTGGTCAAAGGAAAGGCGAAGAAACCTACCCAAGAATTTAGTGATGCAGATAAAGTGAAGTTTAGAGAGTCAGAAATATTGGCTATGACACTGATGGTAGAAAGTGTTGATTTGGGGTAGCATCAGATGTGCTCTAGCCACAAAAATTGGTGGAGAGGCTAAGGCACATGAGATCTCCAATACCCAGAAAGGGTTTGGGTAGATTCTAAACAGTGTGGGAGATATTAAAATAATTAATATTTTTAATGGAGTCCCTAAGTCTAAACTTAGGGAAAATAAAATATTAATGTGAATTAATATAAAACTTTGTTAGAATGATCCAAAAGTCATTGATCAAGCCAGATCTAATCTTAGTCGTTGATTAGGGACTTAATCTCGGCTATTGATTTGTCAACGAGAAAACTATAAGAGGAGGCTTGAGAGTCACTTGGAGAACACACCAAGAGATCAAGATTTCGATTTTCTGGGGTTGGGTTTGTTGAAAAAGTTGAGAGAGTGATCAGAGTTGCAGCTGAGGGGCAGTGAATACAGAAGCAAAGAGGCAAAGATAACACTGGGAGGATTGGCGCAGTAGCAGGAGAGAGGGACGCAAAAGCAACCAAGGGTTCACGCAGAGCCAGCTAGGGCCCACGCAGAGGCAACCAGGAGCTGCGCAGTGCCTCAAAGGGCCAGCATGGGTGACGCAGAGGGCCAGAGGGTTGACGTAGTGCCTCTAGAGGCTGACGCAGGCCAAGCTAGAGTGACGCTGGGCTAACGCTGGGCCAGAGAGACGCTGACACAGTCCCTAGAGGCTAACGCTGGGGTTTCGTGGGGTAGATTAGAGCTGCAAAGTTGCCAGAGTGTTTATCCGAGGTTTCAGCTGGAATATTTGTTTCCGAGTAGAGAGGTACTACTGCCGAGATTTTTCTCTGTTGGGTGAGCCTGATTTGGCACTCAGATTGTATTTTGAAACTGCTTAATAAATCAAATCCTCAGATAGCTGCACCGATTTTCTTGCATTGGGTTTTTCCGGGGACATTAGTCCAAAAACAACAGTGTCACTTGTGTGCTTGTTTCTATTTCCTTTAGGTGGTGATTTGTAATGTGTTGAGCATGCACTTGTATTTATTTCCAGTGTTTACATGGTAAATCACTTGTTAATTAATAGAACAAGTAGGTAGGAATAAATCAGTAAAGTGCATGAAGGGTTTCTAATGGGTTAGACTTAGAAATTCCAACAGAAAGCATAAAGGAAAATCTTGTCCCACACATTTCCAATATAAATCATGCTCAAGAAATCTATTAAGCCTCATCAAAATTGTTCACTATCAAGAACATCAGTCAAGTAGCAAGTTTGAAGTATGAATTAAGGATTACAAAAATGACGAAGGATGCCATTGTGGCTTCCTTCTTTGTAAGGATATCTAGAATTAGAGATGAACTTCAAGCCATAGATGAAATTGTATCGGAAAAAGAGCTAGTAATTACAACATTATTGGGATTGCCACCTACTTGGAGTTCTTTTGCTTCAGGTCTCAACAACTGGAAAGAAGCCCCTACCTTCGAGCAATTATGGAATGCTTGCACCCAAGAAGAAATGAGAATCTCGTTAGTATCCAACAATGAAGAAGAAAAGGTTTCAAATGCATGCTCCGCTTCTCACAAGAAATGAAACTTCAAGAAGTCAAAAAGGGCCAAGAAGGAAGGTCGATATGTCCAAAATAGAATGCTACCAATGTCACAAGATGGGCACTATAGAAGTGACTGTCCTGACAATCTGAAGAACAAGAAAAGAAACAAAGATCAAGCTAATGTTGCTGAAGAATGATCTCCAAAGAAGAATAAACCTGAAGAACTAGATATAAGGGACTTACACTATTAAGTCCTTTGCTCTTAGGCTTTAGTTGTTTCATTTTTGATTTCTAGTATTTGTAGGTTTAACACATTTTGGTAAAACATTTTTTGATTTGTTTTATAAGGTTATAGGTATCCCTCAGGCTTGGAGGGAGCCCTCACCAACATCCAAACATAAGTATCCTATTACCTTTTCATTGTTAGCTTTCCTTACTTATCTAATTTTGCTTGCATTAAATACTAATCACATTTCTATTTATATTTTCCTTGTTTAGGAAAAGATTGCTGAATACTCAAGAAACATGGAAGAAGGCTTCACAAAGACAAAGCATTGGAATTACAAGGTTTGTTAAGAAACAAAAATGTATGTTTTGAACTACAAGTCTTTGCTCTCTACATATTCATCTTGATAAAACTATTACTAACATCATTGTGTCTAGCTTTCTTGAATCTTAAATATTCTTGATTGGGTGATTCATCATTAGATAAATCTTTGATTACTCTTGTGTAACCCTAGAAAGGCTCTTTGTGAAAATCCTAATTGAATGGTATGTCGATAATTATGTGTGAAACCCGAACTTACTTAGGGTTCTTGTTGAAATCTAGAGAAAATGCTTGATGCTTTGATAATGTCATGTTTGGGATTTTGGTATGATTATGAAAACCCTAACTTGTTAGGGTTGAATGGTAATGTCTGAAATCCCAAACCCTTGAAGTATTGGTAAATTAGGGTTTGCTATGTTTTGTATTCAAACCCTAGATCAGTTGGGTTTGGTAGGGTGTATAAGCAAGACCCTTATTTTAGATAATGTCGTAGAAATGAAATCCTAGGTATACGTGTGTTTGTCCAATCAAAACCCTAGTCTAATCAAAAGTTTGAATGGTAATGTCTGAAATCACAAACCCTTGAAGTATTGATAAATTAGGGTTTGCTATGTTTTGTATTCGAACCCTAGATCATTAGTGTTTGGTAGGGTGTATAAGCAAGACCATTATTTTAGATAATGTCGTAGAAATGAAATCCTAGGTATACGTGTGTTTGTTCGATCGAAACCCTAGGCTAATCAAAGTTTGTTATAAATATTGATATTTGTGTCTTGGGGTTTGACGAAACACATGTTATGATATGCTTGTGCATGATGATGAAGTCCTAGATATATGTGTTGACCTAATTGCTGATGGTCATGATTCCTAGGGTTTGGAACTTAAGCCCTAGACGAAGTTTGATTCTCTAGGATGATTGTATTTGTGAATTCAAGGATTTTGTAACTAAACCATAGTAAAAGTCCAATCCTCTAATATGTGATGACTAGTAATCTGAGACTCATGAAAGGTTGATAAAACTTGAAATTGTATTGTGATCAATTCGATTGTTGAGAATTAGTAAAATCTAGGGTTTACAACAAACCCTAATGGAAGCTAGTCATGTTGTTACTTTAAATTGAGCTATGATTGATGTTTGATTGTTGAAGCTTAATGGATCATGTATGAAATCTAGAATCTTGCACTAAATCCTAGTGAAAATATGACATATGAGTTCTAAAGATGTTAGATGCATTGTAGAACTATATTTGTTTATATTTCTTCTAGGGTTTGTAGTAGGTTATGTCATACATCTGGAAGAAACATTGAAACCCTAGATGTAATGAAGGTTGTTATAAAGTCTTGATGATATATTCTAGGGTTTATGATAAAGACCCTGGCAAGAAGTTGAAAAGTATGTGTCTCTTGTTTGTAACTAAGTTTGGTATTTGATATCTAAAGTTGAATGCTTCCATTATTATATGATTCTGATATGGTTAACTTCATGCTTCTATAGATTTGGTTGTACTTGCTATCTAAGTTGTGCAGGTACATAATCTTCAATATGGTGAAGATGCTTGTAATGTGAAGTTGATATGATGATGGTCATGATAACTCTAATAAGAAGGATGGAAGCCATGAAGGATTCTCCAATGTCATAGAAAAGAAGTGGAGCTCCCTAAAGTTAAGAGGGAGCTTGGATGAAAGAAATCTCCCTAAGTTGAGAGGGAGCTTGAATGAAAGAAATCTCCCTAAGTTGAGAGGGAGCTTGGATGAAAGGAATCTCCCTTGTAGAGAGGGAGGGCATATCATAGTCATGATGGACACCTTCAAAGAAGAAATTGGAGAATGCATTTTGAGGAATTGCTGAGATAAGAAAAGCATGATCTGTCTATAAAATATGTTGCTACATGTGAAGTAGGAAAGAAAGATGTATGATTAAGGAATCTTTTGTCAAGATTCGTTTGGAAGTCCTACTATGATAAACTGAGAAGCAACATCAGTTGTTTGGAAGACCCCAGAGGTTTGTATTTATTTATGTACATTTGAAAGTTTGTTACTAATTGGGGTTGTGCTTGTACATGTAAATCTCTCGAAGGTTTGATAACATGTTTTACATGCTTAGTGTTATTGATTAGTTTGATCGGGAGAGATTTGTTACCGATCTGTTTGATTGGGGAGGATTTGTTATCGTTTGGAATAATCGGGAAAGTTGAGGCTTTGTATGTGAGACACATTGCCTGGGAGGACACCTGACGGACACTTTGTGTTGATGTCTAGTTCTCGAAGTAGAGAGGGTGGCGTTGGTCATAGAGCTATGACCTCGGATAAGCACCTAGATCCCTCGATTGATGGTTAGCAAGTAAGCCTAATGGTACCTAGAGAGGCTGAAAGCTTTAGTCCATATTAGTCCCACATGGATAGATTGCCTTGGTTAGGAATCTAGTCCATGGCATTGTGAGTGCCTAAGCTGTTGGAGGACCTTGGATAGATTTCCCTGGTCAGGGATCTAGTCCATGGCGTCGCGGTGCCTAAATTCTTCATGGTTCATGTGTTTTGAGATCTTTTTTGTACTTGTACTTATGAATACCTCCCTAGTTAAGGGGGAGTGTTGAAATTTGTAACTAGGTTCGGTCTTCATAAATGTATTTGAGTCACAGTGAAATGTATTTATCAAAAGAATGAAGAAAATATTTCTATTATTATTATGAATTATTAAAGCATGGTTTCATGCTTAGGTCATCATGTTTTAGGTCAAAGTCCCCATTGAGAACTAGGATTTATTCTTAGTCATTAGAGTCATTGTCCATTAAAAGAGATCCTTCTTGGGCTTTTGAATCATGTAAAAAGAATTAATATTGAGTCAAATATGCTATTTGTCCCCTCCACACCAAGTCAACCTCAAAGAGATCAAGTCGACTTCAAGAAGGACAATTCGACCTCACTAGAAGACTATATATACAAGGCAGTCAAATTCATTTGGAGCAATTCACTCTCTCTCTCATAGTTGGATATCTAGAGGCTGGAAGATGGGAAGCGTGAAGTTGGAAAAGAGCTGGAAGAAGGCTGGAAAAGGGTGTGAAGTTTGGAGGGAAGAAAGAAGATATCAAGATTGAATTTTGAGCCTTGTATCTCTCACATTAGAGGAGTATCTAGGGAGATCAAAGTTTTTCTTTGTCTAGTCGAAGCTGTTGTTGCTGCCAATTGTTTGGGTCAAAGCTACTACTGCAAGTTGATGTTGCTAGGTTGAAGTTGCTTTTCAAGGTTTATCATCTGCAAGAAGGATTGAGGGCTGACTTGGTGTGGAGGAAGTCTTTGTCTAGGTCAAGAGTCTTGGATTATCTCGAGAAACTATTGAAGGAAGAATTGTTGACTGGGTTTTCTGCTAGATAGGGGTTTTGCCCTGACTGTCTGGCTACATCTGTTGTCCTTGTACTATTGTTTTGGTAATTTCTTGATGAACTAAAAGATAAAAGAATCACAAGTAATTATCTATACAAGAAAGTCTTTTTGCCTTTTTGATTTTCTAACATGAAGGTGGGCCATCAAATCCCAATTGTGTGATTTTTCATTATTTAATTGGGTGTTTATGTTTGCTCTTCTTGGCACTCTTGGGCATAAATTATTGGACAACTTGGAAGAAGGAAGGGATTTGATCTTGTATCCTAGTCCCATGGGATCTCCTTTATTGGCTATTAGCTTGAGGAGTGGCACTACATGGGAAACCCTGATTTTGGTTGTGTGGTCTTGCTTCCCGATACCATATATCTCACTCCTCTCCACTCATTACATGCCCTTTTCACATTTTCCCTATTTGGGTCCACATTTTTCCATTGGGTCTACAAGGTGTTAACCCCCCCTTCCCCTTGTCCACACCTTGGGTCGGGCCTGAAATGATTCTCAGGAGGTTGATGCAATTGAAAAGAAAGATAAAAAGCATAATATGACCGCATACTACAGGAAATGTACCACAAAATGCAAAAGCTGGCTGGAACAATAAAATTTAGCACATGGGCAAGAGCCAAACATGAGTTCTACCCCCTATCATTATGGCTATCACCTTGGTTCCAAGGGCCCCTCTGGGTGCCCCTTTCATCATTAAGGAAACCATGAATGTTCCAACCCCCAATGGGCGATGAGCCATCGCACCTTAAGGGGGTAATCATTGCTATATCTTACACATCATGCTCTCATCCCCTTGAGCCTTGAGCAGTAAAATGAAGAAAAATCAATAAAAGGCAAAAGGCAAATGAAGAAGGGTGGAAAAACAAAGGCCAGGGTAACTCATGTACCACAATTGCTCCCTCCTATTTTCATATACCCAACGTATAGGCTTTCCCCATCATAACTACCCTAGTACCATGGCATGTGGCTTGGTGCCTTCCCTTTTTCCCCACTCTGTTCCATCATTATTTCACATAACACTTGCCATTGATGGGTGTACCTTGGACCTGTCATTCCCTTAGAGGTTGAAACCACCTAATAGGGTCCTCCATTAACCTTTCTTACCCAGGAATGTAACACCAATACATGTTCAAAGCCCCAAATTCGAAGGAGAAACCCACTATGAAGTGTCCACTTCCTCTCTTGATTAACAAGCTTATTTATTCAATTACAATAATGAATTATTGTATTGGAAGGTGAGGAGATGCATTGGATTTTATACAGGATTGCAGGTGGGTTTTCTTCTTGGTCTTAGCCTCTCTATACAGAATCCAAGCGCTCTAGAGGATCACAATGGCATTTTTAGGGTGAGCATTGAGAGGCATGTGCCTCCATCCATGTAGAGCATTGATTACGACACCATGGGCTTCTTCAGCACCACCATTTGCTTGTTCGTGCCCCAGTTATTCAAAGATGATGATGCACTTAAACCACATTGCCCCAACTGACTACACATTGCACCCGACACTTGGCAGTTGTTTCAAGGCCCATAGGAGGTTATGTCTTTCCTAAGGAGACATAGGAGGGCATGTGTCATCTTCTAGCCCTCATTGATGGAGCATCGACTTGATCTTGAGCCACTTGGAGACCCATGAGACCCATTTGGAGCCCACAAAGCTCAAATAGGGGTTTGGAGATGTTTTGCAGCATATGGGGGGCATGCCCCTCTACATCACCCTCTCTCTCATTCTTAGCATGTGAGGCCAAAAAGCTACCCCTCTAGGCGTCCACACATGCATGACGTGGGCTTAAGAGGGCAATTCAATTTAATTTTTGAGCTATCATGGTTGTAAACATGGGTGGTTACATAGAACATTAGGCAAATAAAGGGGCTTTGTATTTAATAATTTGAACTCTTAACATTTATATAAATAGGAGTGACTTTGTCTCATCCTAGCATCATCGCTTGGATTTTCGACCTAGTTAGAGAATTCAAACTTGCAGTTGTGGATGGTTTTTGGAGATTTGTGGATGAATTTTGATGTCTGGATAATTCACTATCTTTATTGGAGCTTCTATTTGGCATTATTGTGGATGGATATATTCTTCATTGTCTTGTAGGTGCTCTTTATTGATAAATTTATGATTTTGTTAATGTCTAATGTATGAAATATTATCTCAAGTTTATTAATGTGCCCTAGTTGATTAAACATTGCCAAAAAACTGCAATTATTCAGAAATTTTGCATATATTATTCTTGGATAATGAATGGATGAATGTTCCTAGGGAATTCATTGCATTTGCATCCTTGAAACTCCACCAATAAGTGTCATCGAAGTATAAATAACTAGAGTTGTCGTGTAGCTGCTTCCATAAGGGATAACGAAGCTGCTTCTCTAGGTCTCCTTTGAAGAGCAAGTTGCCATAACTAAGATTTTCCTTGACTCCATAGCCTCACAATGGTGAGGCACTGGTCTTAAATCCTTGGTGATCACCTTTGAATTGAAAACCATATTTCTTTTCACGTCTCTTTTTCGTCTGCTTAAGGATAAGGATGCCTCTCTAGGGCTTGGTGTGAAATTCGTTGGAGGAAGGCATTCTAATTTCTGAATTTCGTTTAGATAATATTCTTCCTTAGTGTCTCCTCTAGGGATCTTCAATTTCTGAAAGAATTCCCATAGTGGGATCTCCATAAAATTGATTTCCTAGCCATCACACCAAGAGGGAACCCTAGAAGCTAATCCTTCAACTTGGGATTTCTTTGAAGGCATGTGCTTTAATATTTGTTGAAGTAAATCATTATTTGCCTTTTCTCTTGTCTACCTTAACCTTGGATGAATTCATATCTTGCTATATATATCAACCCTAAGTCTCTTGTAACTTTCTTACAGGGGGGTTTTTCGTGGAATGTCTTGCTAGCTTCTCCCAAAGCTCACATTTTCATTGAGCTTTTCCATTGAATTAGCCAACTTCCCTCACTTCAAACCTACCATAGATATACATCTATGACAAGTGAGTCATACCTGGACTCTTCTGTTGGTGAAAATCCAAGAAGAGTAGGGGATTTAGGAGGATGTGGTGACAGTGAGCCTCTATTCCAAGTGTTGTTGTGCCCTCTAGCTTTTGCCTATTTGCAAGGACTGCTAGTTTGTGCAACAACAATTCCCTCAGCTTAAATGGGGGGGGGGGGTTAACCCTCAATCATAGTCCCGTGGGATCTCCCTTATTGGCCTATGGCTTTAGGAAGGGCACTACTTGGGAAACCCCGATATTGGTAGCAAGGTTTCATTTTCTTGTTCCACATTTTTCGCTCCCCTTTGCACATTACAAGCCCTATTTCATCATTTTCCTTCTTTGGGTCCACAAGGCACTGACACACCCCCTCCCCTTGTCCACATATTTGGGTCGGGCCTAGAAATGTTGCCCTAGAGGTTGATGCAACTAAAAGAAAGTTAAAAGCATATCATGGCCACAAGCAAGAAACTAAAGAAAAAAATATTGTAAAATGCAAAATATGGCCGGGACATTTAATATATCACATGGGAAAAAGCCAAACATGAGCTCTACCCCTTATCTTGGCCATCACCTTGGTTCCTAGGGCCCATGAGTGCCTCACATCATTAAGGAATCCGTGCACGTCCCAACCCTTGGCGGGCGATGAACTACCCCAACGTAAGGGGATAATAACTACTTCACATCATTCACAACATGCTCTCATTTCCTAGAGCTTTGAGCAATAATACAAAGAAAAATCAAGAAAAGGCAAAGGCAAATAAAGAGGGGTGGAAAAACGAAGGTTGGGGTAACTCATGTATCCACAATTGGTCCCTCCTACATCTATATACACAATATGTGGACATCCCTCATCATTGCTATCCTTGTAACCATGGCATTTGGCCTTGAGACCCCTGTTTCCCATCCCCTTCATCATTATTCACATGCCACTTGTTAAGGGAAGGACGTACTAGGGACTTGTCTTTCCCTCTAAGGGCTGGGAACACCTAATAGGGTTGGTTATTAACCATTCCTACCTAAGGATGTAACACTATTATGAGATTAAAGCCCCAAATTTGGAAGAGAAGCCCCATATGAAGTCTCAATGTGCCCTTGATTAACAAGCATGGTTCACTTAGATGCATTGATGAATAATTGTACCTAATGGTGAGGATGCAACACTGGACATTATGTGTGATTGGCAGGTGGCTTCATCATGGGTTAGGTAACTTAACTGGGGCCCAAGTCCACTAGAGGAGGATATGACACCCTCCAGGTGACGCGTTGAGAGCCATGGGACTCTTGTTGCTTGCAAAGCATCATTAGTTCACTCCATGGCACCTACAACAACACAATGGTTTGCACCTTGCCCCATATTATTCACGAGATGATGCACCCTGACCAGCATGCCCCACCTGACTTAGAAGTGTACATGTGGTTTGGCAGCTAATCCGAGGCCTAGAGGAGGCTTGTCTCACCCTTTGAGACATGGGAGAGCTAGCATCATTCTTCGAGCCCTCAATGATGGAGCAGATTCAGGCCATTCTACCACCAAGAGACCCATTTTGTGCCCCAAACACAAAATTGGGGTCCACTTAATGATTTGCATGGGTGTCTAGGGGTCAACCCCTAGTAGATGATTTATGGAGCCCTCTTGACTCAATTAGGTGTAGAGAGAGCTCAACGCATGCCCCCAAGAGGCTCATGCAGTGATGATGCCAAAATTTCAGTTCTCTTATGGATTTATCTTTATGATTTTTCATTGGCTATGTGGTTGGCTTGTAACCACAATTAGTTTTTCCCTCCATGTGACAACTAAGAGGGGCTTCTAGGCTAAAGTTAGACTTGATAGATCATGTATAAAGAGATGAGAGCTCATTTGAGCTTGTCATCATCATCACACTTGAGATTAGACTTCTTGAGAAGAAGTCGCACTTGTTTCTTTTGGCTATCAAAGATCTTTTGGATGCATTTCGATATTTGGAAGCTGTTTTTTTATTGTCTTTGGACCTACTTCTTTGGATAATGGATGAATATACTACATGTTTTCTTGTAAGTGTTTTTTGTTGAAGATTTTCGATCTTAAAATTGTCAAATATATGGAATTGCTGCTTCGAGGTTATGCTATTTTGTGTCCTAATGTTGAAAATTAATTTTGAAAGGCTATCTAGTTGAGTATTGCATATGTTATTTATCGTACATGTAGTGAATGTTCCTTGTGGAGGAAAATGGATGTTCCTAGTGGAGAAAATCTTTAATCTCTCCTTCAAACTCCATTTTCTTTTGAAGTGGATAAATGCTAAAAGTTGATAAATGGTGCATCAATTTTTAACCTCCTTAGAAAGGATCTAGCTTATCTATTTCATCCTAGACTCCATATGCCTAAAGGACATGGTGCTAGTCCAAGTCATTGGTGATCAATCCCAAATTTTCTCCATAAATTTCTTTCCTAAAATCAGTCCTTTTAAGGCTAGGGAAAAAATCTAGGGCTTACACCAAAATTTTAGGGAGGAGGCATTTTGGTGATTTGAGAGTCTAAACATAAAGCTTAGGGTCTAGGTTACCTATGCTCCAAGTTTGGTGGGCATCCACTCAAATTTCATCTATAAAATCTCTTGCCCTAGGTGTTGATCCAAGAGGAAAACCCTAGTTCTTTTACCCTCAACTTAAGGACTTCCTTGAAGGTTGTATGAGCTTAGTGCTTGTTGAAGTATACCTAAGAAGCCTTTTCTCAGGGGCCTTGACCTTGTGAATACCTATCACCATCAAAACATGTCGAAATCCTAGGTCTTGAGCCTTCTTTTCTAGGGGATTTCTTTGAGAGCATTTTGCTTCTTTGAAGCCTTGAACCATTATTGAATCTCTCTCTTGAATGGGCTCTAGCTTGATCACTTTGTGTCTTATACCTAACATATCTATTTTAAGTGATCTCCTTCCTACTGGGACTCCTCCCGCCTGTGAAAGTCTACAAAGAGTAGGGGGTTTTGGCAGAGGTGACATTGGGTCTCTACTCCATTGTTAGCACTTTGTCTAGCTTTTGTCTTGTAGGGTTTTCCTCTCTAAGGCCTGCTAGATTTTGTGGTAACAGGACGAATCTGAGTTTTTGATAAAAACTCCCAGATCTCATATTCCACTAACACCAATGGAATCCTCTCCTTCTAGATACTGTAGCTGGACAACCCATCTAGGAGATCTTCAAACTTGAGATTGGTCACCATTCTTGTCGAATTGATCAAATCCTTGATCTTGACTGAACCTAGTCTTTTGTTGCCCTGTCAATTGGACCACTGTTCACTTCAATATACCTCTTACACAATTGCTCAACAATAGTCTTGTCAGCTCCTAGTGGCTGACGACTGGTGTCTATGGGTTCCTCCCACGGGCTGCTACCCCGCTGACATCTTGATCTAATAGACACATGATCCTGTAGCGATTCTCATTGCAACCTGTTGGGTTTTACACAACACGTCTGCAACTTGTCTATTTTGCTTTGATCGCTGCTCCGAACCTCGACATCCTCTTGCGTGTGCATCTATTCACCTATAATGACCAGTGTTGTGCCTCAATCCATGATCTCCTCGCCTCTGCGGCTGTCTTGTTGCCTCCACATTTGCTACCATTCTTGCTGGCCTGTACGTAGCCGAGTTTGCTATTGTTGGCTTAACTGTGCCTTAACCTAACCTGTCTGTGGTGACTCTGTTGGTGGCCATGAATGTCGTAACCTTGCTGCGTCGCTATGTCTTTGCCGCCTGTCTACCTTTATTGCCATTTGTTGTTGTCGGGCTCATCGCAACTTCGTCAGACCTTCCTCAAGCACACAAACCACCTATTGTTGTTAGGTTTGTCTCATTCCACAACCTGGCTGACACCCTCTGTTTCTATACCCCTCAACTTGTTGCAATTTTCCTATGTCGCCTCATGACTTTTGGCCTCTCTGTTCCTCACCGACCAACTATTGTCGTTGTGCAAGCCTGTTGGTCCGCTATCTCTGGTCGACAGGTGGTGGCCGACTACCTCCTCGTGTGTAGGATCCCTCAGTCTGGACTCTGTTCTGCAATCCTGTTTGTGTCATGATCACACCTCAACAAAGTTCTGCCTCTGCTACTCGTGGTCCATTCGTTGATTGTTGGTCGAGCCCTTTTCGTCCCCTCGCTGGCTCTACGAGTCGGTCCTGCTAGACTTTTGGGCCTTGGCGGCAGATTCCTCTCTTAACAACGCACAACTTCTCCACTTGGTTGTGGTTGGTTGACCACTCTTTTCTTGACTGACCTTGTTGGCGGTTGGTCGACCACTCTTTTCTCGACCGACCTTGTTGGCGGTTGGTCGGCTGTTGACCACCATTCGTCACACCTCTCCTTGATTTATTTTCTAAAATCATGCCCCCTTAAAAAATTTCATCCTGTTAAATATATATTTTTTTCCGTTGGCTATTTGACTGATTTACTTCAACCTTGTTTCAAAAAAATTCCATTTGGACGATCATTGCCGAACTTGCCTTTGACAATGTACGAACTTGACACTCGTGATTTTGAGATCGATTTAGAGTTTCAACTCTAATACCATGTTAAATTTCTTTAAGCCTAGCACTCAATATTTAATTCCAAGAAATAAATCACTAAATAAACACACAACTAGGTTCCTAACAAAAAGATTCAACGAAAGCAAATAACAATTTGAATCACAATAATACAAACATATTTCTGCCCAATAAATCAATTCATCATTAATAAAAAACTCAGAACCTACTTGGTCTCTCTCCTTGGGATAATGGGCCAACTTAGAAAATACATAATACAATACTCTGGATTTGATCCAAGAGATTTGTTCTCTCCGTTGTAGATCTAGATCTCTTGCCTCATTGCACTCCCTTGAACCTAGCACATGTTCACTAAAATGCTGCTCTCAATCTTGTACTGTTGTTGTGTGTCTACCACCCCTCCTCAACCTTGCTTTTATAAATTTACTCTGAGCCAAGACCATAATCCTAACCTAATCTGAAAGTGATTGATCACTGAGATTAGATCTCGCCTCACTTGAGATCAATGACTAAGAATAAAACTCACTAAATCAAATTACTTTACTTTTCCTATGTTTTATTAGCTTAATAAGCGAACATATTAATATGTGCTTTTTCCTAAGTTAAATTTAGGCTAAGTTACATTAGCAACTTGCTTAACCTAGAACAAGTGTTCTAAGGAGGTGGGCGACTTCTGCATGCCTAGACACAAGGCCTGTGCAGAAGTACACTCCCTAGGTACAAACTTCAGCAAAGCTTCTACTTGCATCACCACTAATTAAGAGGATCAAACAATTAGGGTTTATGGTTGGTTTAAATGTAATTTTCAGATTTGAGTTCAAAGGGTCCTATGGTTGACCTATGCAAATGGCTTAGGTCAACCAAGATGAGCTTAAGAAACGTCCCCAAACACTCACAATCAAGAAATTACACAATGCTGAAGCAAACTAGCTTTTAAAATATAAAACTGCAGCAATATAACAACTTATAATAGCAGCTATAAATAGCCCCATAACCTATGATAATAAAGTAAAAAACAAAGGGCTATCACATGAATAAAATAAAGATTGCATAATAAATTACAACAAATTTCTGTAATAAAGACTCAAGAGTATATAACAGCATTAAAAAAAACCTAGACATCAGCCCTAGAAAGTGGTTGTAAAATGCACTAGAAATCACACTTTTGTGTTTTATAATATATTCCAAACACTTTCTAACTCTACAAATCGGACATTTAGGTTTACCAATGATGAAAATGAAATATTTTGCTGTAATTGAACCCTAAATTACCATGAAACATAAAATGAAATGATTTAAAAAGAAGTAATGATCGACACAAGGGAGAAGGGTAGTACCTTTCTCTATTTAGGGCATAAGGATTCATGGATTAGCACACTTGAAGTGGTTGGAGTAGATCTAAGTCCAAAAGACTAGGGTAAGTCCATTCGCTATCCTTAGAAATTTAACCCAAAGCTTCTCAATCTTCAAGGATGAGATAAGGAAAGGAGCCCACTTGCTTCTTCCTCAAAGACTTGGACGAAGGGTTTTCTTAAGAGGGATAATGACAACAAAGTACCATGCTCACTTGCTTAGTAATTAATTACCATCATCCATAAACAAGAACCAAGACAAGAGAAGTCCACTTAGATTATCATGTATATTTATGTTAAGCATATGATTGTGTTTCCTACATCTTAAGGTAGTGTAGTGGTTTATCTTTTGTGTATCTTAACTTGTAAATGTTCTTCTTGAAGAAAAACCTCATGGAAAACCCTTTGAGGACTTCCCTATGATCCATGGATGGCAAACATGGTAAATCATCAACCTTGACTACAGAGCCTAACCCTAAGGGGATTGTTGCCGCAAAATCTAGTAGGCTTGATGCAAAGGCACACTGGTAGGGAAAATCTTATGGCAACAAGAGAAAAGTTTGCCACTATCACATGACCAACATTTCTCTTGATCTTTAATGGATTTAAACCACAAGGGAGGCTTCCCTAAATAACCTAGAAGATATTCTAATCTTGTGGCTCAAGGTGATGAATGAAAGGTCTATTGTTGGTGAGAGTAATGACAAGGCCTAAGATGGCCTAGGTGTTCCATGCTAGGATTCAAATACTCTATGCCTAGACCAAGAAATAGGTTGCTACTGTTAGTTTTTGTAGCATCGGATGTGTTCTAACCACGAAATTTGGTGGAGAGACTAGAATTCACGAGATCTCCAGAACCCTGAAATTGTTTATGGAAATTCCACCTTGAAATGACTTAATTAGATTATTCACCAATTTTTTAATGTTTCCTAAGTCTAAACTTAGGAAAACTGGTTAATTAATTAGAATTAATTAAGTCAAGGTGAGAATAATCTAGAAATTCACATAGATTGATCGATAAATGATCTAAGCCATCGATTAAGATTTAATCTTTGCCGTTGAAGTCCCAACATGAAGATATAAGAAGGGATCGTTGTGGTGATGGAGAACACACCAGAGTCACTTGGAGAATTCGATTTTCCAGAGTAGCAGCAGTTAGTTGTTGCAAAGTTCGAGCTTTAGTGAGGAAGCAGAGACAGTGATCCGGAGGAGGTTTTCCAGATCCGGAGAGGCAGCAACAAAGAGACCGAGTTATTCCTAGTGAGGTAGCACAAAACACTGCGTCGTTGCTTCAGAAAAGCAAGGGAGGAAAAATCGATTCAACTTCTAGAGACCAGGGAAGTCTTCCAGAGGGCTAGAGAATCAATTTCCTCAGCAGAGATAGGTAGAAAGACTTCATTAGAGGCAGTGTCGGGCTTAGACGTTCAAGGGTCCGCGCAAGCATTATGTAGAGGTTGACACAGTGGGTCTAGGAGGACGAATTTTTTGAAGGGGAGTTGTGCCGGGGTTGCTTTTGGAAGAAGAGAAACTCCCTTAAATAATTTTGGTCATATTTTCTTGGTGTTTGGATTGCCAGTTGGGCATCCATAGATTGTACTCAAAATTTCACTGTTGCATAATAATAAAAACCCTTAGTTGTTGCACCGGTTTTCCCAAAGTTGGGTTTTTCTGGGGACATTTGTCCAAAAATAACAGTGTCATTTTTATGTGCGCTAGATTTTCTCATATTCTAGTGCTATTTTCTTTCGCAGTATTTATTTGTGAATATCAGTGTGAACTATTTGGTATTTGTTGTAGCAAACTGCAAATAAATTATTAAATAAATTAACAATTAGGAAAATAATTTCCAGTTGCTGTGATAGATGAAATTTTCACATGGTCTTAGAGAGTAAGCGATCAACTGGTAAGCTCAGAAGCAAAGGTGAGAATTTCGCTATACAGTGGGAGTAGCAGGCCAAAATTCTTAGACGCTGCGCAGTGCTCAGATAGGCAGGCCGAATTGCTGGGGTAGGTATTCAATTTTCATTTGCAGGGTTGCTGAAAAGTCGAACAGCCGGGGTTAGTGATTCCAACAGTTAGAGGGAGCAACTGCAACTCAAGTTTTCGCTGAGCTGATTTCTGGTTGGATTCAGAGGGTTTTGCAACAACAAAATCAACGTTGGGTGGAAGAGAAAAGCACACACAGCAGAGGGAAAATTTCTCTTAAGGGAATTTTGAGTCTTGGAAGTTCGATATTTGCAGCTGCAGATTGGCAGTAGCAACTAGCAAATCTGCGCATTCCAGGACGGAGTGTGAGTAGCAGAGCAACAACTAAGCAGAGGGAAAGAGGGAGTTTTTGACTTGATCATAAATGGCCATAACAGGGCTTAGAGATTATGATAGGTTGGATGGTGCTTCCAACTATGCCATCTGGAAGGCTAGGATGTCCTTCATTCTAAATGAATATGATTTGAAAGCCTATATAGATAATGTGGTGGCAGTTCCCTAGGAAGCAGATCAATTGAAGGATTACATGAAGGAGATGGCAAGGGCAAAGCGGTTGATCTTGGATGGAGTTTGGGATCATATAGTCTCACATATAGTGGCTAAGGGAACGACCAAAGAGATGTGGGATGCTCTCTCCAAGCTATACCATGGGTACTTTCGAGCAACGAAAGATTTTCCTGGAAGAAACGTTGAGATGCATCAATATGCAGAAGGGGGTGGGCATAGATCCTTTCTCACCAGGATTCTGGAGGTCTGAGACCAACTTGCAGCTGTTGGGGCAACACCTCAACCTTCAAAGCTAGTATGGTTGGCACTAAATAGTGTCTCATAGGATTGGCAAGTCTTCGTCCAAAGTATATTGGGCAGAGATGAGACAAAATGTGGGTTGACTTACAACAGGAGGAGTTGAGGCGAGCTCTGCTTAAGAGCTCCATTAGTGGCAACAGTAGCAGCGGATCGAAGGGTGTGAAGGAGGAGGAGAATGTGGCCCTCGCATCAAAGGGTCCCAGTCAAGGGCAGTGGGAGTAGAAGAAGAAGAAGAAGGACCTATCTAAGGTCAAGCGCTTCAGGTGTGGCGAGTTTGGCCACTACAGTACCTGTGTCCTCTCAGAAAGAAGGACAAGCAGGAGAAGGCGACAACACATGCTGAGATAGATAGGATGTCCTCCAAGTTGGAGAAAGACTTCACGATGATTGTAGCCATACCTCTAGGAGTGAGGTGGGGTAACTTGGAGTTGTAGCCCTGGTGAGCTATAGAGATTGGGCAGGGTCATTGAGGAGTCCACCTCATGAATCATTACCTGGCTACGGGGGCCCATAGTATTCAGTAGCAGGATGGATAAGTGGAAGTTGATGCAGTGAGTATCATAGTGACAGTGGTAGACTAGTAGCAGTTAGATGCTAAGGAGTGCAGTGCAGTGTTAACGACAAAGCAGGTGGCTCAGTGTAGAGTTAGCAGCATTGTAGATTCCTCAGTGACAGTGCAAAGGCTAGTAGTAGTCAGAGACTCGGGAGACATATGCATCATACTGAACACAATTGATTTAGTATTTTAGATGCTTCTTAGTTGCAGTAGTTGCAATTGCAACAACAATAGATGAGAGGGAGTTGCAATGCAGATGCAGTGTTGGCAACAGTGTGGCAGTGTCAGCAACAACACAAATGCAACATCAGAGTTCTGCAGTGGTTGGTGGGCAATATCGCCAGACATCAACAACGTGACAAGAGGTGCAACACAAGAGAAAACACAATCCTCACTAAGAGGGAGTGTTAGTTTCTGTAGCATCGGATGTGTTCTAGCCACGAAATTTGGTGGAGAGGCTAGAATACATGAGATCTCCAAAACCTAGAAATCGTTTATGGAAATTCCACTTAGAAATGACTTAATTAGATTATTAACCAATTTTTTAATGTTTCCTAAGTATAAACTTAGGAAAACTGGTTAATTAATTAGAATTAATTAAGTCAAGGTGAGAATAGTCTAGAAACTCACACAGATCGATCCATAAATGATTTGAGCCATTGATTAAGATTTAATCTTGGCCTTTGGAGTTGCAACAGGAAGATATAAGAAGGGACACACCAGAGTAACTTGTAGAATTCGATTTCCCAGAGTAGCAACAATCAGTGGCTGGAGAGTTTGAGCTTCAGTGAGGAAGTAGAGACAGGGAGGGACAAAGACAATGATTTGAAGGAAGTTTTCCAGATTCGGAGAGGCTCTAGCAAGGAGGTTGAGTTATTCCCAGTGAGGTAGCGCAGAGGACTGCGCAATTGCTTCAGAAAAGCAATTCGATTTGATTGGAGGAAAAATTGATTTACCTTCGAGAGGCTAGGAAAATCTTCTAGAGGGCCAAAGAATCAATTTCCTTAGCAGAGATGGGCATAACAACTTCATCGGAGGCAGTTTCGGGCTTAGACGTCCAAGGGTCTGCACAAGCACTACTCAGAGGCTAACATAGAGGGTCCAGGAGGACGAATTTTCTGAAGGGAAGTTGTGCTGGGGTTGCTTGTGTAAGAAGGGAAATTCCCTTAAATAATTTTGGCCATATTTTCTTGCTGTTTGGATTGCCAGTTGGGCTTCCATAGATTGTACTCAGAATTTCACTAATGCAGAATACTAAAAACCCTTAGTTGTTGCACCCGTTTTCCCAAGTTGGGTTTTTCCAGGGACATTTGTCCAAAAATGATGGTGTCATTTTTGTGTGTGCTAGATTTTCTCATATTCCAACGATATTTTCTTCCGCAGTATTTATTTGTGAAAATCACAATGTGAACTATTTGGTATTTGCCGTAGCAAACTGCAAATAAATTAGCAATTAGGAAAATAATTTCTAGTTGCTGTGATAGATGAAATTTTCTTAGCTACAAGTTAGGGCTTGGAAGATATGCAATGATGAGGTATTCAATGTCATATAGAAGCCCAAAGAAAAGAACTTAGAATGATATTCTACAAGAAAAGAGCAAGATCTTCTAATAGAGACCAAGTTTTAGACTAGGGAAACTAATTCTATGGTTGACGTCAACCCTGTTTAAGTGGTTTAGACCATGCACTATGCTAGATTTTCTCTTTAAATAATTTATAGATGCATTTCCTAAATTATGAGCCATAAACATTTAACATCCCACTCAAACCTCACTTTTATGCATACATCTACCCTAGCCATCTAGGAGAGTGAAAAAGGAGATGAATTTCAATTGATTTTATGGATGATCAACACACTCAAGATCAACGCCTTATCCTAGTAGGTTTTAATAGAGACTTTGGGGAAAAATTCAAGGGAAGGAAATTGGAGTAAGGGGCACTTTTGAAAGCATATCTATTGCTCTTATGAGGGGAGAAATTAAATATACGGTCACATTAAGAGTTTCCCTATAGGCCTTAGAGAAAACAATTTTACATGCAATGATGAAGCGAAATTTTAGCGATAATCAAGCTTTTAGTCATGGCATAAAAGAAACCCTACTTACATTTAGCATGCAAAATATTAATGAGAAGACGACAAACTTCAAAATTCTCCATCGGAGGCACTTCTTTCAATCCCGTAACAATGTCTCCATGCAAAAATCACACCCACAAGAGTCACATCCATAAAGGTCACATCTTGCCTATAGTAGCAAAGAGGACTAGCTTGGACTCTCTTGGAGAGGAAAAGAATGTAATGTGTGATGATGAAATGAAATGAATGGAGGAATCTCTATTTATATGACACCTAACTCCCACATTTTACAAAAATACAAGTAAAGAAGCCCTATTGGCAAGTTTAAGTGCTCCACAAGATAGAGTTTACAAGCCAACCTCATAGCTCCAAAACATAACAAAAATGCTATAAATGCCCACACATGTGGGAGAAAATCCTCCTCAAGCATGTTGCCATCCTCGAATGAGCTCTAAATACCACAATATGGTGTCATGTGGGCCAACAAGTGCTCCATACTGCAAGATGTATCTCCTAGAATGTGGACATGCCTCCAAAGTGCCTCCATACCAAGACATCATCTCCATGGTGCCCAACGTCAACCTGAAAAGGGCAAGTGGTGTGATGTGGTACTCTCGTACTCAAGCATTGGGGCTCTAAAGTGATGTGCAATCCCTCCCCTGTCATCACAAGGATGACCATCATCATCCTGGCTTCGAAACAAGTGATGCCCATCAAATAGTGTTATGGCCAGCTTGGGGGCATCTTGGGTCCACTGGGTACATCATTAATATCTCGAACACCAAGTTTCATGGGCTCAATGTTTCAGCATCTGGGGGTACCTAGAGTGTCAAGCATCATGTGGGGCTTGTTGACCTTGCCGCCTACACCCACTAGTTAGTGAGAAAAACCTTTAACCCCGCAAGGTGTGGTTGGTGGCAAGAACTAAGAGAAGGGGTTGTCACCTATTCCGAACTCTCATCGTTTAAGCTATCTCCCAAGTTAGCTAAGGGGGTTGGTCCCTAAATGGAAAACTAAGTTAAAAGGTGTGAGGTTTCTAGGAGATGTTAAAGTGAAATGGATTACTTTTTCGAGATTACAGGCAAATTTAATATAAGAAATATGAGTTAAAATCAACTTCAATAAGCAACACATGAGATAATAATAAGCATATGTAAAACCAGTGCCTTCAAAATTGCTCAAAATGAATGGTACTTGCTCAAAATAAAATAAAGTGCTTTAGAATGAAACACAAGTAATCCTGAAAACGAAACAAAAGATGTTAGCAAAATCAATGCAAGATATTAAAATGCTTTCAAGATATATGATCACTTATTAATCCAAAGCATACAAGGAAATAATATCTTGCACAGTAAATCAATTAGAATTCTACTTGCACAATGAGACAATACTTGCCCAAAGTATCCAATTCAACACGTATTCATAAATGACAAGTGTAATGACTATTTGCAAGCAAACAAAAGGATGCGTTAATATGAAATGCACCTAAACTAAAATTGGATGCAATTATGTTTTTCACTTTTAATCTAAATGCCCAATCTAGGTGAGAGCCCTTCCTTTTGACCTCTTACCAAAGGGTAAAAATTGGGGTGACTATAAGAAAGAGGTGTCAATGACACGATAGTGTCATTAACGATACCCTTCCCCTGAGTCTTACTAGCCAACGTGTGCTTTCATTCCTACAAGGGGACAAACCACCTTCATAACTGCAGGATTACACGCCTTTACCTTGCTTCGTACCAATTGGAAGAACTTTCTAAGAAAGTCTTTTTCCTATGATTTCTATCAACCAAGCTTATGCTTGGAGGTTAAGTTGTTTAAAATGCAACTAAATTAGAATGCCTAATATGATATGCAAGCGAGATTGTAAGCACTATGTAAAAGATAGAAATTATTTCAATCAAATATGCTCCACAAGGTCACTTGTATAGTTGCTCAAGTAAACCCAAGATGCATAAGTGTCATGAACAATTAAAAATGTGAGCTGCTAAAGCTAAATGATGAACCAATAACAAACTAAAACAAATGAAACTTGAAATGTATGTGCTTGCAAAATGAGCAAATAAAACACACGTAAAAATTTCTCAATGTAAATTGCAAATGCTTTGAAAATGAATTGAGATAAGATTGATGCCCACAAGACCTTTGCAAAAAAAACTTGAGAAAAAAAGATTAACTTAACATGAAAGTAAATAGTTGCTTTGAAAAATAAAGTTGTCCAATACACAATGGTTCAATATACATAGGAAATGTGGAATAACAATAAAGCATGAATTATTTAGACAAGTGCCAAGCTAAATGTATCAAAATTTGCCTAAAAATTATAGAGATGTTTGCACAAAGTAAGAGTAAATTGCTTTGAAATGGAAATGTAAACTTGAAAACTGTAGCAACAATGATAAGTGGTGGAAACTTAAAGCATGTAGCAAACTCGAAGAGAAAGAAGTGCAATTTGCGTTACTCCCCAATTAGAGCATGCATATGTGTGAAAAATGAGCTTTGCAAAATAAACTTGAGAAAAAAAGATTAACTTAACATGAAAGTAAAAGTTGCTTTGAAAAATAAAGTTGTCCAATACACAATGCTTCAAAAATGTGGAATAACAATAAAGCATGAATAATTTATACAAGTGCCAAGCTAAATGTATGAAAATTTGCCTAAAAATTATAGAGGTGTTTGCACAAAGTAAGAGTAAAATGCTTTACAAATGGAAATGTAAACTTGAAAATTGTAGCAACAATGATAAGTGGTGCAAGCTTAAAGCATGTAGCAAACTTGAAGAGAAAGAAATGCGATTTGTGATACTTCCCAATTAGAGCCTGCATATGTGTGAAAAATGAAATAAATAGAAATGCTAACAATCAATCCACCCACAAGTATTTCCCCCTAAATGGAGAAATAGGATGCCATGGGTAAACCCATGCTCCCACAACAAAAATAATTTATTATTATTATTAGGATGTTACAATGATGTTAGAGCCTCTTAGAGGGTTGACCAAAGAATAATGGAAAGCTATAATGTTAGATCTTGAAACAACAAGGAAATCCCCTCAAGTATGAGAGCCTCAAAAGGGATGAAGAGGTTCTAAAATTAGAGAATACAAGCTCCAAAATGATACACAACCTAGCCTTCTTAACAAGCTCTCCTAATGCCCATGACCTCCTTGGAATGGGTCTTGAAGCTTGAGAGGACCTACAAGAAAGAATGTTAGGGTTGTGAAACTAAAACAAAAGTTAGTGTGAAAAATAGAGCATATAAGTGGGTGGTAATGCAACAAAATAATATACAAAAACTAAATCAAGTGATGGGAAAATACCCCATCACTTGTCTAGCTTATAAAAAGCTTTTGATTAGCTAGATAAAGAGATGAAAGCACAAGATTAAAACATATGAAGGATTTTTTGATATTTTAACTTATGCATAAACTATGTAAAAGATAACCCTACAAGAACAAGTATTTCTATAGATTAGACTTGTGAAATTCAAATAACGATGAGAGCTTCTTGAAAACAATGCCAAGAGTGGGTTGGTCTCTTGAAGACTTCTCCTCACGCTTGCTAGTTGATTCAACAATGATCCTTTACAAGACTTCCAACACACATTAGCTCATATGGATTAAATCAATAACTATACATCTACAATTTTATAAAAGCATATGAGCAAATGAAATACAATTTAAAGGCACAAGTACAGAGGATTATACCATCAATGAACCAAGTACATGCTCTAATGGAATAACAATCATGAGTGAACCCCAAAGTCTTTTTTCTTCATATGAAGAACAAGAGTATATAGAAGCAAAGCTTCCCCAAACACAATAGCTCGTTGCAAAAGATACAATATGAGAGCCCAAACCTCAATTGTATAGGATAATGGGTGGAGATCCCAATGAAGAACCAAATGCCAAGTGTGACAACCCAAAGCTCCCTCATGCAATTCAAATTCCCCAAAGAGGCCCACACAATCCTTGAGAGGAGCTAACTTGTTGTTGAAGAGGGACACTCATATATGGGAGTGGAGTGGTAGGATACCACTCTCCACTCATCTTCAGTGAAACTACAAGTCAAAGCCCACCAAAAAGATGACTCATCAAGGCAATTCAAATTCCTCCCCATAATAAATGCGTTTTTCCATGGGAAACTTGTGGTCCCCTCCAAAAATTCGATTTTATTAGAGCAAATGTTTTTCCTTGATTTTAGGAGTCCACATCACCTTGGGACTTCACTTTAACTCCTCCATGATTTTCCACCTCATTTCCACATCATTTGGGATGTGTCGATATTTATTTTTCTCTATTTATTTAATTGTTGGCTTAATTTATTGCCGCATTTTCCATTAAACTTAGGAAAAATGGGTTTTGAGGGTCCATAACACATTTTTAACCCCTCAAACTTTAAAGTGTGTCTTGGTAGAAAGTTGAGGGTGAGAGGTGTAAGTTTTATTACTCATACCCATACAACTTTTCTAGATATCACTTATTACATTTCATATATGAATTTTATTCCAATTTCTGCCGTGCGAGAAATTAAAAAATTAAAAAATGACCCCCCTAGACCTAACCAAATTCCACGAAACTTTACGAGTAATCTAGTATGGTAATATACAATGACTTTAGACATTAGGACTCACCCAAGGCCTCACCATCAAGCTGTACTCCCACTTTGGGGTTATGCTTGGAGGAAAAAACTCAATTAATCATTAGTCCTTGTAAGGAGATGATAATTAACCAAGTGAAAAAACCTCCTAGAGTGATACTCACTTGATGACAAGGTTCCAATCTACCTAGGCCTGTTACATGACTCAAACTCATCATACTAGCATCATTTTACATAATCCCCGCAGGACTTGTGAAATTTGGGTACAACAGAAAATGATAAGAAGAAGAAGTAGAGTTGAAAAACTTTGGTAATATGATCATCTCTGATGGTACAAGCAACCTTTGGTACATCCTTGGGCATGGATTCTTCAGATAATCTTCAAGTGCCACTCTAGTGGTCAATAGGGCCATCAAGTAGCCCAATGCTTTGTTTTGGATGGGCAATGCTGCATCAACAAGGTCATATTTTCTTTTTGCAATGGGAAAAACAACCTTTGCAATGTTGCTAAGAAAGTGGGGAAGTCATCTCAAGAGGCCTCATAAGGGTTGGGACAATAAAAACATTCTTTTTTATAGATGAAGCATCATGTGCTCGAGGAACCAAGTGATGGTTAATGAGGGGGGTAGAGCTCATGGTAGGCTGTTGCCCATGCGCTAATCAAATGTCCTAGCCATCTTTTGCATTTTATATTTTTCTTTCATTGTGACTTTCTTATGCTTTTTTCTTTTCGCTACATCAACCTTCAACACAGTTTTATGACCTAGACTCAATGACGAGGGTGAGAGGGTGCCAATCCCCATTACCAATGACCACTACCCTGAAGAATGGAGATGGAATAATAGGAGAGATAGAAAGTGGTAAGTATAGGATACCATGGAAATCCTACTTCGATCAAAGCCTTCCTAATAACGCCCTTCCTAAAACCCTAAGGCCTTAGAGGAGGTCCCACTGGACTAGAGCCAAAAGTAACCTCCCAGGTGAAGTGATGGAACAAGAATACAATTAATATTGGTCAATCATCTAGATCACTCCTTGATCCAAATTGGGATGCTTGAAACATTAAGTGGAAGCACATGGTTACAAAATGGTTAAAATACTTGTCGATGGATGACCCACCTTCCTTAAAGAAGGAATGCCATATGGGAGAGAGAAATATGGCTGGAGCAAAGAACTAGAGGATCTTGGCATTGTGTCATATGTTGATCATATAGGCTTGTTGGTTGACTAGTTGTCCGAGGAGGAGAAAAGTTTTCTCCTATGGGTTAACCACTTTTTGATGGGTAACAGGGATCAAGAGAGTTGAACTCATGACCTTCTCAACTTTGGGGGAGAGATCTCATGGCCGCTTGAGCTAACACTTGGGGCTAGCTTAATGTGCAAATATGTGTATGCTTTTGATAACTATTTATGTTATTTATTAATGTATTTCTATGATTGAAGATGTGCACCAAAATAGTTCTTTATAGCGTCCTTCTACATTGACTTCCTCAACTTTCGAATCTAGGTTGCATGCCATTAATGATAGGAAGACATTAGTCATTGTGTCTTGCTGTTATTGAATTCTGAACCTAAGACCTCCATAGATAGCATGAATTGTTTCATGATTGCTTGTCTATACATGATTTTAACTTTGTTCACTTGGATCCTTAAGACACAAAATATGTGCTCATTTTATAAATCCTTGTCCTACTTTCACTGTCCTCACCTCACTTCTTTTGTGTGATTACTGCTCTTATTTGTTCTTGTTCTTTATTTAGATTACTTAGGGTTTTTGAAGTGTTCAATATGGCAACTTATAGTTGTCTCATTTCCCTCTACCCTAGTGAACCAAGAGGATAGATTCATCTAGTTAGAGATGCTCCCTTTGATATTGTACCCTTGTGATGAAATGTTCCTATAGAGGTTACAAGAGAATCTCATAATGATAGGAGCACACAGAACAATAGTTGGTCCCTATCTCTCTTCTTGTTGCAGTGACACCTTATATACACTCCAACTAGTAGTTTTGATTTAGCTGAAGTCCTTATGACTATTGTAGTACGTGAGTAACTTGTTTATAGATCTTGAGCTAGTTAGACATTTTAAGATAAGTCTCGTGTGAAGTATTTTAGTACCCCTAGCATTAGTTATGGTTTACTATGATGTTTTAATGCTTTCTGCCCCCGATGATGTTGATCTCACTTGATCTTGAGAGGTTTGTTTCAGGTGGTATCTCGCATACAATAGAGATCCCTTGAGGGATAGATTGACTCCTATCCAACACACTTAAAAGGACCTTCTGAGAGTAAATGTGACTTCGTTCTAAGAGTAAATGTGATTGTTACCCACCACTAGTGGGTGACTCCTATAGGAGAAAAATTCTCCTAGATTTGTTTTTAGCCGACAGCAAACAACCTCTTGTAGCCACCAGATAGCTCGATGTGCCACCATTGTCTGCCACCTGAGCCAATCATTGTGTGCCTTTGCCCATCTGTTGTGATTGTATGTTTGAAGGTGGGCCTTCCAACCCTAAAGGTATGACTTTTCATTATGTCATTGGGTGTTTATGCTTGCTTTTCTTGGGCTCATTTGGATATGGATTAGTGGGGGGATTCAATGAAAAAGAATTGCCTTGGACTGTACTCTTGTTCCCTTTTCCCAACCTAGGGGGTTAATCTTGTGTCTTAGTCCCATGGGATCTCCTCTACTAGCTACTAGCTTTAGGAGTGGCACTACATGGGGAACACTAATTTTGGTTGTTTGGTTCTATTTCCTGAAACCATATACTTCACTCCCCCCCGCTCATTACAAACCCTGTCCACATTTTTCTCATCTAGGTCCACAAGGTGTAGGCCTCCCCCTCTCCTTGTCCACACTTTGGGTCGTACCTGGGACGATGCCCCAAAGGTTGATGCAACTAAAAGGAAAGATAAAAGCGTAATTTGGCCACGTACAATTAGAAATGTACCACAAAATGCAAAATAAGGCTGGGACAAAAATTTAGTGCCTAGGCTAAAGCTAAACATGAGCTCTACCCCCTATCACGATGGCCATCACTTTGGTTCCTAGGGCCCCTATGAGTGCCCCCTACATCATTAAGGAACCCATGATTGTGCCAACCGTTGGTGGGCAATAAACTGCCCAACCTTGAGGGGGTAATCACCGTTGTATCATATGCATCATGCTCTCATCCCCTGGAGCCCTAAGTAGTAAAAGGAAGAAAAATCAATAAAAGGGAAAAGGCATATGAAGAAGGGTGGAAAAACAAAGGACGGGGTAACTTTGTTGAAAATGTAGCTAGTTTCGTTCTTCATAATTGTTGTTGTACTCATTTCAATATATATCCTATGTAACTAACAAAAGAGGAAAATAAAAAGTTATTATTATTAAAGGATGGGTTTCATGCTTCTTATTAATGGTTTTCTAGGTAAAAACATGTTCTTAATGATTCTAGGGTTTGTTAGGTCTTAGGAATTATTGTCATGAGTCAAAGGAATCAACATCATGTTTATAAGACCCTACCGAGCAAAATTTAATTGGAAAAAGAATTATTTTTGAGTCTAGAAAGTCTTGGAAACTCTAAAAGTACAAGTTGGCCTTGGCAACTTCGAGTTGGCTTGAAGGAGGGAATTTGACCCCTTAGAAAGGCTATATAAAGGAGCAATTTGACCTCATTTGTCACTCACTCACTAAGAAGTTCAATCTCAAGGAAAAAGTTCGATCTATAGCCGGGAAGCAAGAAGACAAGAAAAGCGAAGGTCTAGAAGAAGAAGAAGACTTGTTTTTGGGTTATCTCTCTCACATGCGAGAAAGTCTATGGTTTTTGCAGCTACAAAGGAGGCTGAAATTGCAGATCCGAGCTGTAGTAGGACGAAGTGTAGTCTCTTGTTGTTGGAAGGAAGAATGCTTTGTCTTTACCTCGTTGAACTTGGTAGGAGTTGTCTTTCTCAAGGAATGTCTCAAGAGGAAGCTAGATTAGGGTTTTTGTAGTTGCTATAGGGTCGAAGTTGCAGGTCAAAGTAGCAGTGTTGAAGTTGGAAGGTCGAAGTTGCAGTTTGACACTAGTTGGTGCTTCATCAAGGAAGGACTTATGGGAAGGGTTTACTTGGTACTTGGAGGACTTAGTCTAGGGTTTGGGTCTTTGTTATCTCATTGGAAGCAAATTCTATAAGAAGAGAAGAGTTTTGCGGGTTTTCCTCTCGAAGGGGTTTTGCCCTAGTTGAGACCCTAAATTTTGTCTCCTTTGTTGCTACTATTTTTGTTCTTGATATTTGTTTGATGAAAAGATCTAAATAAAGAACATAAGAATAACAAAGTTCACGAGCAAATATTAAGGTTAAGGAAAATTGATTTAATCAGTTGCCACTTTGAATTTTCCAACAAACTCATGTACCACGATTGCTCCCTCCTACATTCATATACCCAAAGTATGGGCCTCCTTCATTATAGCTACCCTTGTACCATGGGATGTGGCTTGGAGCCTTTCCTCTTACCCCCATTCCATTCCATCATTATTTCACATGACCCTTGCCATTTGATGGATGTACCATGGGCCTGTCTCTCCTTTCGAGGTTGAAACCACCTAATAGGGTCTTTCATTACCTCTCTTGTTGAGCAAGGAAACATTTGTACATTTTGAAGCCCATTTGGAAGGACATGCCACTACAAAGTGTCCACTTTTTCCCCTGATTAGCGAGCTTATTTACTTGCACTAATGGATTGTTGTACTGGAAGTTGAGGAGACACATTGGATATTATACATGATTGCAGGGGGGTCTCCATCTTGGGCTTGGTACCCTATACGGGATCCAAGCCCTCCAGAGGGTCATAAGGGCACTTGTAGGGTGAGCATTGAGAGCCATGGGCCTTCGCCACAACAAAGCATTGATTGCTATACCATGGGCTTCTTCAACACCAAACATTGCTTGTTTGTGCCCCAACCATACAAAGACAGTGATGCACTTGGACCATGTTTCCCAGTCAGCCACGCATTTGCACCACACACTTGGCTACTGTTCCAGGGTCCAGATGGAGTTTTGTCTCGTCCATAGAGACACAGGAGGGCATACATTATCTTCTATCCCTCACTAATGGAGCATCGACTTGTTATTGAGCCACTGGAGACCCATGAGACCATTGATTGTGCCCTAAAACCACTTTGGAGCACCACAAGATGTTTTGCTTGGAAATCTAGGGGCCATTCCCTTGATCATCATTTTTGGAGCCCTTCTCTTCATCATGGCACGTTGAGGACTCGTTCAGGCCCTCCAATGATGCCCTTGACCATTTTTCTATCATTTTGACTAGCGTTGGATGGCTTATTTTTTACTTACTGAGCTATTTGCGGGCTTGTCACCAAAATAGATGTTATTTGCACATTAAAATATTATTAGGGTCTTAATTAGGCCAAATTAGACAAATTCGAACTTGAGGAGCCTCATATAAATATAAGAGGCCTCATTTGTGTTAGACATAATCACTTGGATTTCGATCGCCCTTGTAAAAGAATTCAGACCTGCAATTGTTGGACAAAATTGGATGTTTGGATGCATTTTGTTGTATGGAAAATTTTGCTATGTTGTCTTGGAGTTTCTCTTTGCAATGTTGATGGATGGATATATTCTCATTATCTTCTAAGTGCCTTTTAATGCTAAATTTATACATTGTTACGTGTCTAATTAATGGAATGTCATGGCATGGTCCTGAATGTGCCCTAATTTAATGCGAATTTATGAGAACATTGGATTATTGAATATATTGCATGCATTACTCATAGATAATGATGAATGAATGTTCCTAGAGGCTTGTTTTGCATATTGCAACCTTGAAACTCCATCAATCTTTGTCAACGAAGTATAAATATCTATTGTAGCCATGTAACTGCCTCCTTTAGGGCTAGCGAAGTTGCATAGGTCTCCTTGATAGAGCGAAATTCTTAATTCAAAGTAATTCTTGACTCCATTTCTCCCAATTGATAAGGCAATGGGTCTAGGATCCTTGGTGATCATATCCTCATTTGAAAATCATTTATCTTCACCTCATCTCTCCTCTTATTTCTTTGTCCCTTCAAGGCTAGGTAGCCTCCTCTCTAGGGTTAGGTACAAAATTTATTTGGGGTGAACTCTCACAAAACCAATTGGACAGGATTCTGCGTTGGTGTCTCCTCTAGCTCTCCTCCAAATTTGAGGCCATTCTCATGGTTGAATCTCAAGATAATTGATGCCTTAGCCATTTTACCAAGTGGGAATCCTTGAAGCTTCTCTTGACTTGGGGATTCCTTGAAGGTTTGCAATTTAGTAGCACATCATTGGAAACCTTTTCTCCTGATTGTATTGACCTTGGATGAACTCCTATCCTGTCACATACCTCAACCCTAGGCCAAATATTGTCTTTCTCCCATGGGGTTTATCGTGAAAAGCCATTCTAGCTTCTCCCAAAGCTCACATTTCAATTGAGCCTTTCCATTGAATGAGCCTTCCTTGCCTCACTTCAAACTCTAGTATAGACACATTAATCAAAAGTGAGGGTTACTGGGACTCGTTCTCTCAATCAAAATCCGAGAAGACAAGGGGACATAGGCTGTGGTGACAATGGGCCTTTGTCCCAAGTTGTTGTGCCCTCTAGCTTTACCCTACTAACTAGGCTTGCTAGTTTGTGCAACAATAGTGACCTTGTAGCCCCAACATTTCCCCTTCAAAGATTAGCGTTGGCCCTTAGCAGATTCCACATGGTTCCACACCTCTTGATGTACCTCTAGAATTGAAATGCTAACCCAAAAAGCTTGGGTATGGGCTTACTTGATGATGTTCCCAGATGGACCCAATATGCCCCCAGACTGGACTTGACCTAGGTTGATGGACATTTCCTTGTTCTAGAGCCCAGATGAGGATGGTTGTTGTTGAGATGACCTGGGAGGGCTAGTACACCATGCCTTGATGCTAACGCTTGCCCTAGAAAATGCCACATCATCCTTATGTGCTTTAATGTAAGCCATTTTGTGTATGATATCATGGTGGAGGAGGTTCCTCTTGGAGATGTACCCATGCACCTTGATGATTTCTTGGAGTGATGAGCACTCATGGACCATTTCATCACTTGCTTGATGGATATTGATCATTCTTGGAGGATGATGTCATGGTGGAGAGTCTTTATTCCCACACATGTGGGTTCTTTTGACATTTTTATTATATTTTTGGGCTATCTCGAGGTTAGTGTGTGACCTTTGACCTAGTTGGATGCTCCAATAAACGTTTTAGGGCTTTTCTTGTAAAATCATGAAAAAATGACTTGGTTATCATCATATAAATAGAGGGGAGTCACTTTTTCATTATTCATCATTATCATTCATCACACTTATCTTCTCTAAGAAGTGCGCACTAGCTCTTGTCTTTGTTCTTGGATGCAACGTGATCATTTGTGGAGCAAATTGTTTTGGGAGGGATATTTTTGCGAGGAGAGACGTTTTTGGGATTGATTGACATGATTCTTATTGAAACTGTGATTTTAATGTTATTTTCTTCCATTTTACATGCTATATTTATGAAATTAGGGTTTCTCTGTGTCATATTAAAAAGTACAATAATTTTCCTTAAATCTTGATTGTTTATGGTATGTAAAATTTCTCTTTCAAGAATCCATGAATGAACTTGGTTCATGCATCCTTTGACCATAAAATCTCCTTATATAGAAGTTGTTAGGGATTCTAAGAGCAAATATTTTCTTCGACCCGCTTCATCCAAGGCCCTCTATCATTGATCTCAATGTTGCACGACTCGTACTCGTGTAACACTGGTCTGGCTATTGACTCGATGACTTGTATAAGAATTGGGAATGACCTGTATAAGACTCGTATAAGACTCAAAAAATAGAACTCAAAATAAGACTCCCTTTCCCTTTATCTAATCTAAGAAAAAGAAGAAAAAAATCGAAATTTGCTGTTAGGGATGGTCTTATACGGGTCCATACGAGTTTGATATGAGTTGTATGTGAGTTAATGGGTCAACATGAGTCTTATGTGGGTAAGCGTCTTATGCGCGAGTTCTATGCTAGTGATCTGTTTCGGCATATGACTCGTTAAGACCTGCGAATTCTATGCTAGTGACCCGTTTCGACATATGACTCGTCAAGACCCGCGAGTCTTGAAGGGTCTTATAAGGGTTGTGCTTTGCTGATCGATCTTTCCCTAACTGACTCCATTGCCCAACGAGATAAAGGAACTAGTCTACTAGGTGTCGATCATCATAAATTTCTCTATATTTGATTTTATGGTAACTAGGGTTAGGGTTAGCTTAAAATTTGTATTTTATAGAAATTTCATGTCCATATGTTATTGCCCTATTGGAAGGCATAACATTTAATAATCAATAAAAGGCAAAATCTAGCATTAATTGCATATTTCAATCCCAAAATTAAGATGGGCGTGTTGATATTTATTGTTGTCATATGCATTTCTAGCCATGTAAAACCATCGTTTACTTAACCCTAGCTTGCCTCCCTCATAAGTTATTAGTCCTTTGTTGATTTTATTCCTTATAGGCTATTTTCATGAGTTGTTATATGCCATCGTGTGCCCTAAATAACACCTAACTTACAAACCCCGACTTATAACACCTTACTTCTAAAATGCAAAGGTCTTAGGAAAAGCCTTTAACCCCACAAGGTGTCGTTGGTGGCAAGGAACTAAGAGAAGGGGCTGTCACCTATTCCCAACTCTCTTTGAAATCTCGCATATGCATTAACTTCAAAAAAATCGATTTTCCAAGTCTTTTCCTCCTACATTTATTCGAAGAAATTCAATTTCCTTGGGTGAGTGGTGTATTTATGATGTAAGGTGCTCAAACATCCTCCACATGTCTCTTGACTCTACTCTTTGACTTGGGATAATTTCCAAGTCATTTCCACGTCATTTTGTGACATGGAGCAATTTATTTATGATTTAATTTATTGCCACTTTTTCCACTAAACTTAGGAAAAGTGGGTTTTGAGGGTCTAGAACACATTTTTGACCCCTAAAAGTGTGACACATTATATATATATATATATAGTTTGTTTTGTTTTGTTTTGTTTGTTCACTTTTATCTTTTCTTCTTGGTTAGTTGTGATGGTGATGATGATGCAATTACTGTCAATCCTACTGCCTTGTCTTTAGAATGCTTTGATGAAGAATTTGAAGTACCCAAGCTTTTGGTGTTATGCCTAATTTATTCATTTGGAATCTTCTTTGTTAGGGGGGAACAAAATTTGTCAACACTGCATCACTTCCTGGCTTATATGACCCATAGGTAATCTCATTGTTGGGTTTCTTTGGATCCTCAACATGATATCTTTTCTCTAACTCTTGATCAAGTCTGACAAAGGTATTATCAGGCATGGGGATGGTGGCATATGATAAGTCCATTTGAAGGCTACCACGTAAATTTGATGTCCATTTTTTTGATAGGAGCATTCCCTGTGAATCAAGAACATCCATCACAACAATATCCATAGTCATTATTTTATCTGGGTATGTAGCTAGGAAAACCTGTAAATCTTTCATTATCCCACACACTTCAATTCTTTTAGGATCTATTGAACTTATGTTGTGATAGGGCCTAGATACCCTTAAATTTAGTTGCTCCATGACTTTCTTGGTCATGACATTTGATGAAGCCCCTGAATCAACATGCAGTTGTGTAAAAGGTGATCATTCACTATCAAAGAAACATAAAATGGTAGATGATCTCTGTTCCCTGCATAACAATTCATACTTTTCAATATAATTTCTTCGTCTTCTGGTTCATCACTATGCTTTTCGTCCCTTTGAGTAGCTTTAATGGCACTTAGTAACTTGGCCCTTTGAGATGGAATCTTTAAAAGTTCTGTCACTGGGATAGAAACTTTTGCATTATTCACCCAATTGCCCAAGTCAATTTAATTTTGAAATAGGAGGAGAAAAAATTATATGATTATTTGTGTTTTGAATATCCCTTCTTTGATAAGTCATCCCTTTTTTGTTTTGCCATAGCAAGAATTTGTCTAGTTGTAGGCTTTTCCCCAAAAATCATAGTGATATTATTAAAATTTGCAATCATATTGTTAACCCCAAGATTATTAGGCCTATGGTCAATCTCTTGATTTCTTTCAATGGTGTATATTTGATCTTCCATGGAGAACATATTGATTTGACCACTTATTCCTACATGTTCATCTCTTAACATGCCACTTTCCATAATTCTCTTCACCTATGGGCATATGGCCTCATGAAACTCATCACATGGCCTACAAAAAGGGGGATTTGATCTACCATGTTGGTGGATTCCAATGGATTTGGAGGGCTATAATCTTGTGGAGGGCCTTGATTCTTTGGCCATCAATCATTTGGCCTAGGTTGGAATCTTTTGTACTTGTGATCTTTCCATGACCACCAACCTATTTTGCATTGCTTGCATTTCTTCAGTGTAATTTTCTTCCATGCTCTTGATGAGTTGAGTTAATTCTTTGATAGGATCATGTGTATTCTCTTCCTTGGACTTGCCTTTGGAATCATTATATTTTGATGGCCCTTTATTGAAACCAAGAATTCTAGATTTTCCTGATTGCTTTCTGGCCCTTTCCATCTTCAAGGCTTCAGTTCGAGCTACACCCAAATTTGCAAGCTCTTTCCTCCTCAACTCATAAGCAGTGTCAACACAAAAAATATCCAAATATGAGCACAAAAGAAATTCATTAGGAGGTTTAACGCTTGCAGGCATGCTTTTCACCAATTCATTAAATCTCTTGTTAAATTCCTCCATGGTTTCATTCTCATTTTTCGTCATGTTGCTAATGACATTGATCAAGTGACTATTTTCTTTCTTCTCTCCAAATTTTCCTATGAAAGCATTAATGATTGCTTGTAAAGAGTCATAAGAGTTAGGAGGTTGCTCAATGAGCCAATCAAGAGCATCCTCTTCTAAAGAGAAAACAAAAAGTCTCATCTTTACATCCTCATAGTTAGTAGTGTCACACCACTTAAAGATGCAAACATTGAAGTTCTTGACATGTGATGCAACACTAATGGCATTGTTACCTTGAAAAGAAGACAACTTTTCAATAGCCTTGTCAGGGATATTGTGAGGATAGCCATTTATGTTAGTAAAATTACAAGGAGAAAAAAGATCATTCATGATGCTAGGCTCAACTTGTTCTTGAAAAAGCAAATGAATATCAGAAATAGCCTCTTGCCCAAGATTATCAAGGGTTCTACTATGAGAAAGTCTATTTAACCTCACTCTAAAAACCTTTTTAGGATCAGGAGTGGGGCTAACTAGACCACTTGGATCTCTCCTAGTAGAAACTCTTGCAAAACTTGAATTCAATGGAGTCGTCACTTGAGCAAGAATCTAATCCTAAAGTTCAATATGCTAAAACCAAAAGTTAGTCGATTTCCCAAGTACAAGAAGACTTGTCCTCGACAACGACACCAAAAGATGTTGACCCTGCCGCCTACACCTACCTACAATTAGTGAGAAAAGCCTTTAACTCCACAAGGTGTGGTTGGTGGCAAGGAACTAAGGGAAGGGTTAAGTTTAGGTATGTTCTATGCTTAGAGCAATTTATTTCAATTTTCACAGTTAGCTCAATATCTTTTCTTGATTAGCAATCACATCAGCATTAAAGTAAACTGCAGATAGAACTTAAACATAAATCGCATAAGACAGGCCAAGACAAGAGAACACAAGATGTGGCGCTAGCCAGGGACAAACCTCAATCTTGGGAAACTCTTGATCAATTCTTCTTATATGTTCTTCAATAGTTCAGCACAGAGAGAGAGAGAGAGAGAGAGAGAGAGAGATAATACATTTACAATAGAAGTCAACACTTTGACCTATTTAGATAAGAGCATAGATCATCTCTAAGTAGATGATACATTAGATTGGTTGAAGACATGCTGCTTCAACTGATTCTCCAAGGCAACTCCTTCACCTATCATCGTGCTGCAACTCGTCATAATACTGCACCTCACCGTGCTGCATCATGCTGCACCTATCATCACAATGCTGGACCTCATGACTATTGCACCTAATGCTGCACTGTTGTCCCATGTGCCATCGTTGAAACATGTTGTCATACAGCATGTCTCATGTGCTTGCCATAGCTATCCACGATGTCCATGCTTGCTGTCCCATTGTGCCACTGTTGCACAATGACATGGCAGTCCCATCATTGTTTTGTCTCATCATGTTGTTGTCTTGTTGAACATTGTGGCACAATATCATTGTTGCTAGTACTGCTGTCCCATCACGGTTTGTTATCTCAATATACTTACAGCAACCCAGCATTGCTGCTGTCCTTACAGCAACATAACATACTTACATTGCTCCAAATATGTATGTACCATTGCCTAGCTGTCCTAGTTGTACTGCTGCACTGTTGTACCTAACAGTCATGCCCAAAACACTGTTGTTCTGGGCGTATGGCAGCCTTGCTGTCTTGCGGTGCATCATGGTTCCACCATGCTCCATTGCCTAGCTGTCCACAACACTGCTGTTCCAATGCTGCCTTCACTGCTGCTTATGTGGTGACTGGTTAGGGCATCTGGCAGCCCTTACACACCCAGCCAAACAACCCCTAAAATCTGCCCAAATTTGCCCGGCCTTAATGCGGTTGTCCTCCAAGGGAAGGCTTCCCCCTTCACTATAATTTTGGGCAGCCTTCTAGCCCTTAATAATGGCTATGGCCTCCTCTCATTACAGTGGCATCCTACAGCCCTTAGAACAGGGCTGCGGCAGCCTTTCTAAAGGACTGTTCCACCCTCTACGAGCCCTCAAACAACTCCCTTTCTCCCCGGCCTTCTAGCAAGATACTCGACCTCCTTTCATCCCTTTAGTCTTCCTGAAATGGCTTTAGAACAACCCTATTTTACCCACGCTGAATTGCCTCTTCTTGTTGTGGCCCTAAGCTTCAAACTTCGGTCTTTCTCCCTACAAGAGCACCCAAATAGCCTCTCTTTCCCATGCTGTCTAGGGCAACCTCTTTCTTGGTTGCGTAGAGACCAACGTATAGGCTAGGGCTTCTTCTTGATAGTGTAGATACTAGGATTGTCCTCCTTGTAGTGTTAGGGCTTCTCACTTGAATGCGTCCTCTAGATTAGGGCAACGTTCTTCTTCTTGACTGCGGCTAGGGCAACCTCAATCCTCCAACGTCTAGGGCTTCCACTCCTAGATTTCTCTCCCACTAAAAGTCAAGACAAGTGGAGAGAAATCAAGATAGAAGTGTGTGTAGAAATGACTATCAAGTCATCTCCTTTTATACTAAAACGTTGAGCACATGTGGGTTATATTTGGTCACCGACCGACCTTGACGAATTGTCTTATAACACAAATAAATTCATAACCCCATGAATACTTATCGAAATCGAATGATCTTTAGATCAATCGTACACCTCTCAATGAGAGGGGTCCAAGAAAAATATTAGCTGCCATAAATAAGATGACGCACATGGAGTTTGGCCCTAGTTGCCAATTGTAACAGGTTGTTACCTATTCCCAATTCTCTCCGAAATCTCCTATGTCCATTAACTCCAAAAAAATCGATTTTTCAAGTCTTTTGCTATTGCATTTATTCCAAGAAATTCTATTTCCTTGAGTGAGTGGTGCATTTATGATGTAAGGTGCACAATCATCCTTCACATGTCCCTTGACTCAACTCTTTGACTTGAGATAATTTCCAAGTCATTTCCATGTCATTTTGTCACATGGAGCAATTTATCTTTGATTTAATTTATTGCCACTTTTTCCACTAAACTTAGGAAAGGTGGGTTTTGAGGATATAAAACACATTTTTGACCCCTCAAAGTGTGTCAAAGTAGAAATTTGAGGTCGAGAGGTGCATTTTTTATTATTTATACTCCATACAACTTCTCTAGACAACACTTATTACATTTCATATACAAATTTTATTGCAATTTCTGCCTTGTAGAAAATTTTAAAAATTAAAAAATGACTCCCTAGAGCTGACCAAATTCCACGAAATTTTTTGTGATCTAGTATGGTAATATATATTGACTCTGACAGTAGGACTCACCCAAGGCCTCACCATCAAGCCGTATTCCGGATTTGGGGTATATTTGGTGGAAAAAACTCAATTAGTTATGAAGTACTGGTAGGGAGATGATAATTAACCAAGTCAAAAAAACGTCCCAGAGTAATACTCACTTGATGACAAGGTCCCAAGCTACCTAGGCCTGTTACATGGCTCACAACTCATCATACAAGCATCACTTATTACATTTCCCCGCAGGGCTTGTGGAATTTGGGTACAACAGAAAATGATAAGAAGAAAAAGTAGATATTAAAAACTCTGGTAATATGATGTTGACTAATGGTACAAGTATCATTTGGTACATCCTTGGGCATGGAGTCTTCTGATAATCCTCAGGTGCCACTCCAATGGTCAACAAGACCTGGTATTACCATTGAGCCCTTTTTAATTGAATTCCCTTTTGGTGATCTTTTGTACGAAAGCCTCCCTTATGGGATTAATTTCATTACGAAATAGTTGGAGAGAAGCTAGGGATGTGACAATGATGGCCGATATCTTGTTGCCATAAGACCTAGGTTGGCTAGTGGGGCTTTGCACTAGGCCTATTCGATTTTGTGGTAACAGTTAGAAAGAAGTTTGAGGCATTGTTTGGTGGTGAAAAGATAGATCAATGTTGACATACTTGAGAACCACAAAGTGGCTTGATGATTGTCTGGCATCTAGATTAGCATTTGTGTTTGAAAAGTGGCAAGAACCATATATTCCTCAACGATGTAGCCCTCATGACATTATCTTTCTTTAACAAAAGCACTTAATGCATTCAAGTGCCTTTCCAACGACCACGTTTACTTTGTGTGCATAGTTCAACATATTTCAATTTGTTGAGCTTTCTGTACAAGGTAGTGTTCTTATGCAATGAGTAAGTTGGACATAGATACTTTTGAATTTCATATAATAGTTGAGAAATTTTTCTTTATTGATACTTCATATTCTTTATGGATTTCCTTAGAAGATAACAACCTACAATGCAGTAAATTACTTGTCTACAAGTTCTGCAACTGCCTTTCGTTTATCAAGTTTTACTTGTCTCATGTTGAGATCATATACAATCCTTTTTTTCTTAATCAAAGTTGTCTTCGAGAGATATGCGAATACTATAGCGCAAAGTGAACATTATATTTTTAAGCATATTCAAAACAAACAATTACTATCACTGTATTGTAATAAATATATATAGTGTGTGATCATAAATAATACGAGAAACTACCAAATTACCTTAATAAAGTTATGCCAATCGTGAGTTTTCACTCCATCCAAGTCACATTTCTTTCTCGAGATATTATTTATGTTTGAGGCAAAAATAGTGGGAATTTAATTTTCTGAATTATGTCTTTTACAAAGATAAGATAAGATAATTTTATTAATGTCCAATGAATTACCACAAAAGTACGTTGATGGGATTGAAGGATACATCCAATACGAATACAATGTGGGAGTGCAAACACAAGTCTTAGAAAATGCCAAAGCTTAAACTAGGGTAAAGTGAAGCCAAGAAGGATACAACAATAGGACAACCTCAAAAACATGTATATAGTTGGATCAAAAACCTCCTGGTGATGCAGAAGATTAAGTGAATGAGCCTAGGGATGGAGGTCGATGATGTCAAGAATGTATGAGCCTAATAGCTGATGACGAGGGGGGCAATAGTGGTGCTGGTTCGCTATTGGAGTTCTCTAGATCCAAAGAGGTGTCTAGTTGCAGGATCTTGTGCGGAATGTAGTAGAGAGGGATACTCCTAACATTTGAGGCTGAAGGAAAGAAGCTCTAGACAAGTCTCTAGCTATTTTGCTGGGGCTGGGGAGGAGTCCTTCAGAGGGCGAGCACTCTACTTAGTAACCATCTAGAACTAATCCTTTTGACAAGCTGAGTGTGAGTGAAATAGCGTGTTGTTGACACCTCCACAACGGTCTCGAGGATACTGGTTGGCATTCCAAATGGTGGAGGGGAGGTTAGCTCTCAATATCCTACTATCTAAAATACTTTGGAACTCAACTTCTTGCTTGTTGCATCCATCAATAGGATCAACCTAGAAGTATTATGTGATCATCTGAATCGTCCTCGAGTGAGGCAGGGTATGTAGGATATGAGACTTGTGTCTGAATATCTCCCTGATGAAGAGTGCTATGCATCTTTGGTCAAGATACCAGAAAAATGTAGAGAGGGATCCTCCTTAATCTCTATAGAGGGAGTGGTAGCGCCTTCTAACCTTGTAGTATAGGGGGAACCTAAAAATGTGCTATTGCTCTGTTTCTGGATCTCGAAGGTGGCACAGCTAGCAGATCCTATCATATCTTTATATGGTGGCTAGTCTTTGCTCAGAGTTGATGAGAACCAACTTGGAATTGGCCCAAAGGAATATTGAGTGAGTGCATCCAATGTCTGCGCGTGTATGGGGGACAGACGATGATGCCATCCTGTAACTCCAGAAAATGCTCAAGGTAGAAGAACATCTTCGGGCCCAATCCTATGGGGAGGGGGGTCCAAGTGACCTGAATGTACAAATCTATAGATATTCTCTCAGATGGACTGATTAAGTACCTGTCTGGGCGACATTAGATGGCTTGGTGTGACAAGGGATAATCTGAAGGGGGGAAGACGCTCTGGGGAGATGGTTAGTGTCTAGAGAAGCCGAGACGCTCTGGGGAGATGGTTAGTGTCTAGAGAAGCCGAGAAACATTTAAGAAATAATCTTGTGTTTGGCCTAAGGGGTGAGCCAAAGCAAGGGCCTTCGAGGACAAAGTGCAAGGTAGAGTTATCGGTCTCTCTTAACAGCTGAATCTCTGAAAGATCTGACTCTATAGAGGAAGGAAACCAAGCGAAAGATGACATCGAGGCAGAAGGGGTGGGCACCAAACTATGCCTGAATGATGGGCTGTTGGATTGTACGTTTGTATTGGATGATGCCCGTGAGAAGTAAGGTTTGGACTCTCTCCATCCGGGCCCAATCTGCCCGTACCAAGCTTGGCCCCAAATCTTGGAGCCATAGAGGACCGTGGTTCTAATAATCGCGTCCATGAGGTAGAGCTTGGATGAGATGTCCTGACTCCTGAAAGTGACCCTTGAAGCATTGTCTCTCATTTAAGGTCAGGAAATTATTGTTGCAAAATCTAGTAGGCCTTGGAGAGGAGTACCCTTCAACACTATCACTAGACTAAGTGACAATAATGGGGTGAAGGTCCACTGTCACCATATAGCCAAAATACCCTGCTATTTATGGATTTTAACCAATGGGAGGAGTCCTGGTATGTATATTGGTCCTGGTATGTATAGATTTTATTATCTTCTAGCCAAGCTTTCTTGTTGGGTTTGTAATTGCTATCTTGGGGCCGCATTGCTGAGTACGTGCTTATTTTCAGAGGTGGGACGAGTTATCCTATTGGCCAGGATGAGATCTCATGTGAGCTGATGTCATTATTTTTGAGGGCCGAATTGATCAGTCTTATTTCCGGAGTTTGATCCCAGGTTCATAATTGATTGTGGCATTGTAAAAGCTTCCAATCAATTTAATAAAAGTCATGATTTGCCCGTGATGTCTTATTGCTGAAGCGTTCTTTACTTTGGTTGCCAAGTGCCTGACGAAATGTTTTCTCACTAACTGTTTGTCAACAATCCTCAAAGAAAATTTTGGAAATTTGTTGGGTTGAAATAGAAAATTTTAGAAATGGGATATTACAAGGCCCTCACATGATTTTTCCATGGCTTTAACTTGTGACCTTAGGCTTACAATGGTGGTGAATGATACACTGAAAAAAATTCTATCTACCCCCACTGACAGAGGAGTAACACTACCTATAGCTGGTCATGGTCATGGTAGCTGTTTCCTGAAGTTTTATATTTATATCGAATTCATTCACTACATCTAACACTACCTATAGCTGGTCATTGGAAACATAAATTGGACAACATTTTGTTAGATGTAGTGAATGAATTCGATATAAATATAAAGTATAACACATTACATATAATATGGACATGAAAGAGTTCTTTCCATGAATATTCTTCTTAGAAGCATTTTCTATAGTTGAGGTGTCTTTCTTCATGGTTTTATGCTAGTATTTTCATGCCCATTAAAAGGATCTTTTTTGACAGTTTGATACTTATGGTTCTTAGGGATGAAGTGGCTATACTTATGAAACACCACCTTTACTAAAATTCTTGAGCAAAATGATGCCATTCTAAGACCACATATTGAACGAGCAAATTTAGCCTTTGTTTGAAGACATGAGAGATATAGAACAATGCTAATATTAGAATACCAAATAATTCAAAAGATGCATGAAATAACAGAGAAATATATTGTTAAAGTATAGTACGTTACATCCCACAAAAAGGTGTAACTCCTAGGGCATCATGAATTGCCTGTGTAAATATTCCGTGGAATTCAAATTGTTTTTTCCCATTGGTTTGGAGATGTCATACATTGTGATGCCATCCCCTAACTTTAAAAGTTCGTCAATAAGAGGTTCACTATATATATCCATATCTTTAACTTGGTACTTAATCATGTAACAAACAAGACAAATGAAATAGTATGATAAAATGTTAAAACATTAAAAGAAAAAAGAAAAAAGAGAAAAAATAGGAGCAATCAATGCCTTCACTTGTGGTATCCCTCGTGGTGTGTGTGAGATAAAGTATTTGGTGGTAGTAAGTGAATATCACCTAACAGTCAGCAAGACTAAAAAATAAATTACTGTATTGAATGTTAGGTAATATTGCATCCTTTAAAGTTTATACAATAAGAACTAGAGAAAGAGAAAAACTTAATTCATATGTAAAAAATTATATTGCATACGCTGGGATCTAAGAAGAAACAGGAGTTTGACACACTCTTCAATACCTTGAAGTTTGCCAAAAACAAAATAGCAAAGAGAAGACGTGTCCTTGAACCTTCATATAGTAGTTCATGTGCCTTATCAAAAAGGGGTACATCATGATCATCATCAAAGTTATAATCCATGAGTGCATCATCATCCATTGGAGCAAAGGTATCATGGATCTATCTATTTATCTCGTCATTCAGAATCATATTGTACCGTTTTCTTCCACGGCAATAATTTCAACTCCATCTCCATCATCTTGGTCAGCAATATGTCTACAATAATTTGCAGCTTTAAGCAATTCAAGCATAGGTTGTAATTACAGACAATATTGATAATTTAATAATGATCTTACCGAGAGACAATATTGATTTGACCCCCTTTCACAATGCTGAAACTCTAAACAATGTTTTCACTCTGTGGTTCTTAAAACTCTTTTCTGTTTTATCCCTCTGCAATTCTTGCAAGATAAATAACATTTACTGCCACCATATTGTGCTAATATTGTATCAAGTTCATTGAAATCGTCATTTGATATTGTTATCTGATACAGCATCCAATGCATTAGTACAACAGGAATATATTCAAAAATTTCCATGCATATAGAATTCAAAATTTATTTACTAATTTTACCTTAAAAGTAGTTTCTCTTTTTAGCTGTGCTATTAATATGTTGCCAAATTCAAACTGTACAGAAAAACAATGGTTGTTTTTGCGTGGTTATTTTTTAACATGACAAAAAGATCTCATAAAAACATCGCAAGTATGTTATAATTGTCATAATCTCTCTTAGAATTTGAGTTTTTACAGACATCATTACATCCATGTCCGGTTGACATAGTGAAAGTTAATATTTGACTATTACAAAGTTATACACTGATATCTAGGTGCTGGTTTTGTGATGTCCTAGAGATATGTTGGTATAGTGACTATAACAGGGTCAAAAGTATAAAGGAAAGGCAATTTGCAAGAATTTTTAATGTCAAAATCTATTACTAATTTACTACCATCAATGTCAGTTTTCACACCCAAGTGTAGTAGTTGCTACATTCTTTTAACCTGAAGGAAAATAGTGTTGTTCCAAGATATGACCCAGGGCAGTGGTTTAAAGTGCATTTGTTATCTTTTGGTTTATACTTAAGTGATTCCCAGAATTTGAAATTCCTTAGGGAGGAGGAGACAATGAAGATGATGATGCTGAGAAGGATGTTGTTGATAGGGAATTGGTACAAAAGTCAAACATTACTTGCAGTGTGAAAACTATGAAGCTTCAGTAGACCCCCATACAGTGATAAGTTCAGACACTAAAATGTTAAAAGGTCCTTGAATATAATGAATGGTATAAATTTGCTACTAAATAGCACCCTCAAAGCAATCAAAAGGGGAAATTTTGATATGATTGTAGATTTGAGGCTGTGGCCAAGTCCCCAAGTAATATTTCATTGTCAGCCAAGAGGAATGTTTCGACTTCATCTGGAAGGTAGGAACAAGAAAAAGACAAGTGAGACTTGTGGGAATGGTGAGACAAGTGAGACTTGTGAGACAAGAATCTAAAATATTTTAAAGGGAAAAGGAACATGTTGCCCTTGTGCACACTAAAAGGAAAATGTTGGTGAGAAACAAATAATACAAATCAACAAACTTCATATATTTGGTATCTTATTGTTTGGATTTACATTGGTGTAGAACCTGTGTTTCCTTCTTGGAGATCACATGTTTGAATTCCAAGGGGGTTAGGGTATGTGCACTTCTGTAGACCAATCAGTCAAATTGCTGCTTGAAGGGGGTCTGATGCTTTAATATGGTATTTGTGTAGGCTGTGACACACACACACACACAGATATATATATCCTTGAAGAAATGTCTTTATATTCCATATGAGAAATATACATGTTTTGGTCCTCGAGAGACTCTCAGACAAAAAGGTTCAAAGCCATTCGAAGGATATACTCATTATGATCTCCATATATATATATATATATATATCAAAACTTATGTATTTTTTATTTGACCAGTTACTTAGCTTTTACCCCTGGTTCTTGTCCAGTTTGTAATTTTGGAGAAGACTTGTTCTGCTTCTGTTTGGTTAAAAGGTGAAAGAAGTTACTTTTTTTTTGTGTGGCAGATGGTAATTCAGTTTTCAGTTTAATCAGCCGAATGGTAACAAACATTTTGCACATTTTGGTAGTGTAGTGAGAGCTTACCCTTAGGATACACTTGTGAGGGAATGTGTCATGTATATGGCTGATATTGGGATTTGTGTGCTTAGAGGAGCAACAGACAAAATTAAGATTTCTTCAGCACATACTTGCGAATCATATGGGGCTGAAAGTAGCCTGAAACCCTTGATTTCCAGAACATTGACTTTATGCCTAGCTGCTAGAAAAAAATGAAGTAACAATGTTTCATTCATTCTATGGAAATAAATATTTGTGGGCTTAAAAAGCTTGAATGATCTTCATAAATTTCTATGCAGATGCTTGTATTGCTGCCTTCTGAAGGAGTCTCCAAAAATTCAAGCGTATAATGATAAGTAAGAGATAGACAATGATGAATATATTGTTGATTCAACTTATGGAGGGATTAATGGAAGAAATTGAAGAAGAGCTAGATGAGAATGATTCCAAATTCCAAGGAGTTATCTCAGTATATAAGTCTTCATTTTGAGTTCGGTGGATGAAATATTTTTTCTTAAATTCCATGATTTCATTTTCTTGATTGTGTATTTTTATGGATGTATGCTATTGTATAATGTGAAGGAAAGATTTGTTTAGCCTCAGCTGTAGAATATAGTCTGGAGTTGTACATTATTTTGTGTAATAATGAAGTTTTTCCATGCAAGAGTGGTTGGACAGCCATTTGAGTTTCCATGTTTTGTGGAAGCTTATAACCCGAGGTTGAGCTACTTTGGAGTCAATCCTGGATCAAATACTCATGGAAATACTGACCTGTTTGGAAATCATACTGTCAGTATATTCTAGGTGAAGTGCAAGTGATAATGTGTTTTGAGGTTCTGATATTGTTATCTCAAGCATTTTTGTGCAAACCTGCAATTATGAGTGTAAAAGGTCAAGTCTAACTGATCTGCTCTGAGAGTGAATGTGTGCTTTCTTGACGGTGTATGATTTATTTATAAGATCCCAGAAATAGTTATAAAGAAGAGAAAATATTCAGTACCTAATATTTGTTGCATACTTTTGTTTGTTGCAGGAAGGTCAAATCCTCAAAGGCAGAGGCAGTGCAAGGGTCTTGACACGTATTGCAGTACTAACGTGGAGGTCATCATTGATTATGTCCAGAGATTTCAGATATTATTGGCTTCGGCTAATGCTATATATGCTGCTTATGATCTGCATTGGAACAGTTTTTTCAAATTTAGGGCATTCCTTGTATTCTGTAAGGGTGAGTACATTCAAAATTTCAAATTTAAATGACCATGCTGTCTGTCATCAACCCAAAATTGATGTTTTCCCCACATCACACAGTGATCAGTAATTGTATTTTTCTTTCTGCTTCATTGTCAAATATTTTTGAGTGTAGATTAAAGTTCTATGCATACCTCAGACCTCTTTGTGCTGCCTAATTTCCACAAAAGTGCAATGTAGGAAATTTCATTGTAGGTACTCACTGGAAAGCGTGCAATCAGGATATATTTCACTTATGGTGATCCTGAAAATAAATTTATGTTTACATGATTTGCTGTGTGAACTTTTGCTATTTTGTTTCCTGTTGCCACTCAAATTAGTGGTCTTGTCAAGGTCCTTACAAGATGGTAAGGTTCTACACAAAGGATAAGTGCCCATTGTCACCTTAGCACAAGTCCCTACTCTTTAAGCCCAACTCCTACTAAAAGGCTACAGGAGGAGTTGCTTCCTATTCTCATCAAATTTGGTTACAAAGGAGTCATCTAAAAGGTAGGTGGCCATTGTTGCTTGTGTTGGGTAGCTATTAAACAAATTCTCCTTAACCTTAATAATTGCTTGTGAACTTTAGTTATCTTTTTATGTTCCTTTATTAGATCTTTTCATCAAACAATTATCAAGAGCAAAAACAATAAAGACAATGGACACAAAAAGTAGGCTCCAAGCCAAGGCAAAACCCCTAGAAGGGTAAAACCCAAAAATAATCTCTTCTCTCCTTATAGAATCTGCTTCAAATGAGAAATCCAAGACCCAAAGCCCTAGACCAAGTCCTCCTCCAAGCACCAAGTCAACCCTTCAACAAAGCCCTTGCAATTAGTCAAAGACTCAAAGTCTTCCAAAGTCAACAAGAGTAAACATCCTTCAAATCAACCCTAATCCAGCTCTTGGCCTTGCAATTCAGATATGCAACTCAAGTTGCAATTCTGCGGCCCTGCAGCAACACTGAAACCCTAATTTCCTTCGCATGTGTGAACAAAAAGTCCAAATTTTAGTCTCTTTCCTTCACTAGGGTTTCTTCCTTTGCTTCTAGTATTTTTGGCTTCAAACCTTGACCTTCTTGTAGCAAGGTTTCGGACCTAGATCTGAAATCTCGACCTTTCTAGTATTTGCAGAAGCCCTAACTTCTTCGCACGTGTGAGAGAATATAGCCCAAAAACACATTGTCTTTGTTCTTCTTGAATTCTACTTGCTTCCTTGACCTTCGCTCTAGCTTCCTTGATGTTCCTTGCTTGAGTTCGAACTTCGTTTCTTGAAAGATCGAATCGATAGTGAGAGAGCTCAATTGTGGCTTGTATATATAGACTTTCCATAAGGTCTAACACCCCTCTCTAGGCCAACTTCTTGCTAGTAGGGCTGACTTGTGCTTGGACGCTCATAGGACTTTCTAGACATGTTACAACTTGCCTAATAGGGTCTTATTGTTAAAATTGGCAACTAGGGCCAAATTCCACTTTGTACAACTCATTTTATGGAGATGATGATTGCATTGAATTCCTCTTTTCGAGAGGACCAAATTTGATCCAAGGATCATCAAATTTGGACAAACAGAAATGTGTTTTTGACTTTATGCCTACACGTGTAAATTGTCAAGGTCAGTCACATCATCATGTAGGCTCATGAAGCTGAAGAGACATGACACTGCACCCTCAACGACTTGTATAAATACAAGTGTCCTCTCACTTCATTTGGCATCATCATCACTCACACATTCTTCTCTCTCCTCTCATTGGTTCATACAACTATTGGGCATATTCTCTCACTCACACGTGTGGCAAAGGAGGACAAATTTCAGACAAAATTACAGGGCCGAAAACTTCAGATTTTCCTGCAGTTTGACCAGCATTGACTTTGACTTCCAGGCAGATATTGACTTTGATTTTCTTGGAAGATTTCTGTTTGGGCAGGCCAGAAACCGAGGCATTCTGGGCACTTTGACTGCAACAGAAAATTGCAGGTTGACTGCAGACTTCAGGGCAGAAGTTTGACCAAGTTTGACTGCTGACTTTGGGACTGTTTTGGGTTGATTTTGACCTCCTGTTCAGGCCAAGTTTGATTGGGTTTGACTGAGCTTCAAAGGAGACATTTTGCTGCTGTTTTGACCAGCATTGACTTTCTGGTTAGGGCTGAATTTGACTGCAGATTTGACATGATTGTTTTGACTTTGATTTGGCAAATCAACTTTGACTTTTGTAATCTCTCTCTCTCCTGAACATTTGATATAATAATAAGAAGAATTGATCAAAGGATTTTCCCCACATTGAGGTTTTTCCCTGGCATCCGTCAAATTTGGTGTTCTCTTGTCTTGGCTTGTCTTTTGCATTTTGTTTCATGTTCTATCTACTTTTATGGTCAATATGATTAATGGTTAAAGTGATTGCTATTGGAAACTAAATTGGAAATTGTCATTGGGCTGCTAAAGTAAATTGAAGTAATTGTGCTAAGCATAGAACATACCATTGTTAACAAAATTTAACACTTATACAGTTGACAAGAACTTTCTTGACTCGAGAAAAATATTCTTTTGACATGAAAAACCATAGGAGCACGAAATGCATGCTTGACCTAGATGACCAATAAAATGAAGCATGAAACCCATGCCTAAAAATAATACTTTTCTTTCTTCTTTTTCTTGTAACATAAGATATATATATAGACATGAGTATAATGACAATTATGATGACCGAAACTAGTTACATTTTCCAACACCGTATTTAACTCTATAGCCAAGTTCTTGTATTGTGGTGTCATTGATTATCATGGAGTGGAACATCCAGAATGAGATTTTAAATTGGTTTTTCGAAGTCCACTCCAAATTATAGGACTTGCATCATTGCTGGAGTGAAAGGCCCTTTAATCTGTCTTAGGCTTTCGTAGATTCTATGTTTATTAAGAGTTTCTTACCTTGGATTCCTTGCATTTTTTTCCATTCAGACATGAAGCTCTCAAATTTATATCCACCTTAGATAAACACAATTTGCAACTTTGCACTGCTCTGGCAATGGCAGCAGCAGGTGCTGAACTCTACATGCTATTGGTTTTGCAATGATGTAAGAAACATTAAGTGGAGTAATGGACCTACAATTGGTGATTCCTGCTATATCTTACAGCTAGGTGTGAAATTTTCTTTGCTTATTAAATCACCCAAGGGTATGTTTTAATTGCTTATAATACACTCTGAGCAACTTTTACAACGTTATTTCCCCATTGGTTCTCTAGAACTACCATGGAAAACTTTCTAGCCCAAGTTCTCTCTCATTGGCCAGCATTCTCAAGAGTGTTGAGAAATCTCAGTTTAGCACTTCTCACTACATATTTAAGTCACAAGCATCAGAAATATAAATTAGTTGTTTATGAAAAAAAACAATGGATTGTCTGTAGTTATGCCCTGTTACCCTTAATAGCATGGTAGTTGGAAACTAAAGTTTTATATTTTGTGAGCTGGTTTAACATGGAGCATAGAAAATACCAATTTGTTAAGGTCTTTTCACAACATATAACACTATTATTGGCTACAATTAGCTTAGGTTTCTTTATGATAATATATTTTTAATTGACAACTTATTTCATTTTGTAATTGCAGATAAGAGTTGCAGCGATTTTCTTCTTCGTGAGCTTTACATCTTTAATGAGCATTAGTGGATTTCCGGTTCACATAAAAGAAATTAAGGTAAACACCAGTAGGCTGTGATTGGTATTTTACTTGGTGACATACTAACTACTTATGCTGCTTATGTTTTGTATTCTCAGGGGAAATATGGATGAATGAAAATATACATGTCGAAAGAAAACATGAGAGGCATAATGCCAAATCCATCAATTATGGCTTATGGTAGACACATTATATAAAATGCCTAAGGTTCTTGAAAGTAAATCTGGATCCATTGCCATTAAATTGTGGAAATAGGTCATGTTTGAATCATGATCATCTTGAATTTTCCTTTGATAAAAAATCAATAAAGATCTCTTGGATTTTAAATTGATGAAGTATTTGTATGTTTGCTTGATGATAAATTTAATTTAATAATGGTCATAGGTTGTATTCCATAGCTAAGAAGCTAGGATTTTTTGTGTTGGATTCTTAACAAAATGATTGAGTATAATTAGTTGTTAGATTTTTGGGGTAACTCGGAGAGGTACTTCCACATTGGCAGTGCCTAACATGTGGAAGTGTTTGAGCGACACTCTCTAGATGGTGACTTTATTTTATAAAGTGATTTTTATAATTAATGACTATAAAGTGAAACTGTCTATATATTGTAAAGTTGGGTCCTTAAGTGATTTAAGTGATGTCAATGAGAGATTAAGTTACGTTCGTTGATCTCGTGGACCAAGATCTAATCTTGTCCATTCAAGATCTTAGAGTTAGTTATAATTGTTTTAATGAGACATAAAAAGAGATTTTGGAGAGTGAAGAGGCACATGTTTAAGAGAACGAGATTTTGGAGAGTTGAAGGAGAAGAAGGGTAGCAAGAGGGAGGGTGCATTTCCCAAGGCAAGAAAGGGGCACACATTCCAAGGAGAAGACAACATTAATGGTAGGCTGTACAATGAGTTTTTCACAGGCCATGCAACTGTTTTGAAGGCTGTACAATACAATATAGTACTGTACAACAATTTTGGGCACTCGTTTCGAGGTGTTGGAATAGCAAGGTATAGGGTCGTACAAGGCATAATAGCGTTGGGCACAAAAATCAATGTCGGGCGCAAAAAATGAGGAGAGTACAATGCATTCGTTGTTGATATAAACTCAAAATTTTTCTTGTGAGCTCGTTAATAAAATTTGTCTCATGATTGGTTTTCCCTTAGGGGGTTTTCCAGGGTCTTTTCCCAAAAATATCATGTGTGAAATATGTATGTGTCTACTGTTCATTTCCGCTATGCATTTTCAGATTTGTTAGCTCAATGTATATTTTCTCATAAATGTCACATTTGAATGCTAGCTAGTTTACTTGCATTAATCTGTGTTAAGTAATTTATGTTGAGAAATCAATAGGGCTACAATTAGGGTGATTTCTCTTAGACTTGATAATTGCTTATGATGTATTTTTACTTTTCTTGATTATTAGCTGCTTCTTCTTGTTACCCAACACCTGTGGGTAGTGTATATAGGAGAATTTTTTTTCTCCTAGATGGTCCTCAATCGACAGCTAGCAACCCTTTGCAGCCACCAGATAGCTCAATGTGCCATTGCCTCCGCCACCTGAGTCAGCCATGTGGTCCCTCAACCACTTGTCATGATTGTATGTTTGAAGGTGGGCCTCTCGACCCCAAAGGTATGACTTTTCATTGGTTTGGTTGAGTAATTTTGTTTACTTTCATGGGCATTTTGGGCATGGATTAGTGGGGGGATTCGACAGTGTGTTGGGTCTGTATTCTTGTCTCCACTGCCTGATTCCATGGTTACCCTTGTATCCTACTCTAATGGGATCTCCTTTACTGGCCATTGGCTTCAGGGCTGGCACTAAATGGGAAATCTCGATTTTGGTTACATGGCCTTGCTTCCGAATACCACCTACATTACTCCTCTTCCACTCATTTTAGCCCCGTTCATCTATTTTCCCATCCAAGTCCACATGTCTCTGTTGGGTCTGTTGATTTTGGGTAGCATCGAATGTGCTCTAGCTCCGAAATTTGGTGGAGGGGCTAGAACACATGAGATATCTAGAACCCAGAAATCGTTTGGAGAAATTCCACCAAGAAGAGGAGTCATTAAAATAATTAATATTTTTAATGGGTTCCTAAGTCTAAACTTAGGAAAATAAAAATATTAATGTGTATTAATAAAAATATGGGTGAGAAGGTTCTAAGTGACAAGGATCAAGCTAGTTCTAATCTTATCCGTTGATTAGAGACTAAATCAAGGCTGTTGATTCATCAACAGGAAAAGTACAAGAGGAGGCTTGATGGTCAGTTGGAGATACACTGAAGAGATCAAAGAGTTCGATTTTTTTGGGGCGAGGTTTGCTGAGAAAATCGAACTAGTGATCTGAGTTGCAGTGAGGGGTAGTTCGGCAAGGGATTTTCCATCCGAGGCCGAAGAATACATAACAGAGAGGCAGAGCAGCGCAGGCCCCAGAAGGGTTGACGCAGAGGCCATAGAAGCTGACGCAGAGGGCTGGCGTAGGTGACGCAAAGGCTGTAGAGGCTGACGCAGGCCCTTAGAGGTAGTGCAGGGGAGATTCTGTGGGGTAGAGAAGGAGCAGATCAGCGGTATCGAATTTTTGAGCAAGGGAGGCTCACTGTCAGGGTGACGCAACTCCTAGAGGAGTGACGCAGTTCCAACACAGTGCTTGGAGTAGCCATCACTGTCCAGCAAAGGGAACTACCAGAGTCGCTGTGGGGTTTGATCATCTGTTTGCTGAATTTGCTGGAATATCTGTCATTAGATAGAGGTACTACTGCCGAGGATATTCTTTGTTGGGTGAGCCATTTCTGGCACCCTAGTTGTATTCACGAATTTGCTTAATAATACAAAACTTCTATATGCTGCATCGGTTTTCCTGAATTGGGTTTTTCCAGGGACGATTGTCCAAAAATAATGGTGTCCCTTGTGTTATTGTCTCAGTTTATTTCAGTTCATGATCTGTATATTTGTGTAGGCTGCAATAGTGTTTACATCGATGTTTATGAAATTCAATAACTTGTTAATGCAAAGAACAAGTAGGAGATTGTAAACAAGTAATTACAGTAGGGGTTTCTGACATGTTAGATTCAGGAATTGTCACATGGTATTAGAGAAATTGTAGATCATAAGCCACTGAAGACACCAGTCGAGAAATTTGAGAATTTGCCGTTGTCCCAAGAGGCAACGTTGTTCTAGAGCTGGACACAAGAGGTGACGTAGAGGCTCATGCAGTGCCTGCGTCAACATTTTAAGTCGGGAGAAGGAGACGTAGTAGCTGGGAGGAGCCCACACAGTAGTTGCGTCAACTGTTAGGGCCAGCGCAGAGGAAGAGGAGGGTAGATCAGGCTCACGTAGAGCCATGTCATCTTTCTGAGCCAGGAAGGATTGACATAATTGGCCGAGAGGAGCCGATCCATCTCATGCAGTGATTGCGCAGAGCCTAAAGGGCTCAGATTCTTCGAGTTGTCGGGGCTAAGGGAGCTGTGCAGATTTTGATTCGAGGAGCTGGTGGGACACTGTTCCTGTTGGTGCAGAACAATGTTTAAGGAGACTGAACCAAGGTAGAGGGAATCACTGCCTTGACAGATTTCTAGCCAAGAAATCTAGATCTGGGTTGCAACAGCAAAGGAGGATTGGAGAGGAGTGATTCGACAGTTGGCCGGTAGATTTCCGAGAGGGAAATCAGGACTCAGAGGGAGTCTAGAGAAAAGGAGCAGAAATGGCAGTGAACGGATTGAGGGATTAGGACAGATTGGACAGAGCTTCCAATTTTGTCATCTGGAAGGCCAGGATCCTCGCAATTTTGGATAAAAATTGCATCAAGGACTATGCCTTTAAAGTAGTAGTTGTCTCAGTCAACGCTAATGCAGCCGAGAAGTATGAGGAGGCCCAGGCGAAGGCGAAATGCATGATCCTAGATGAGGTTAAGGACCATGTAATATCATATATTGCTGAGAAGACAACAACAAGGGAGATGTGGGAGACCCTGACCACCTTATACTAGGGCTCTTCCGTGCAACGAAATATGTTATTGGAGAATCAATTGAGGTCATATCAGATGCAGAAAGAAGAGGAGATAGATCCCTTCCTTCTCAGGTTGCAAGGGATTCACGACTAGCTTACTTCCATGGGGTCTACACTGGATCCAAAGTTCATGGTCAGGACTACCTAAATGCAGTCATCGAGGACTGGGAGATGTTTGTCCAAAGCATCTTGGGCAGAGCAACTCTCCCAAGTTGGGAGGAGATGTGGGCAACTATTTGACAAGAAGAGCTTAGGAGGTTGACGAAGGTGGGGAGTAGAGGCAAGGGAGTACGAATCAAAAAGGAGGAGGAGGATGCAACTCTCGCATCAACGGGACAACAAGGAGTACATAAGAGGAAGAAGGACATCTCCAAGGTCAAGTGCTTCATTTGTGGGGAATTGGGACATTATGCCTCTCAGTGCCCTAGGAAGAAAGGCAAGGGAGAGGCTTCCAATTCAAACGCTGCTCTAGCAAAGGTGGAGAAGGATGTATAGGATGATGACGATTGTGCCATGAGTGCTCATATGCCTCTAGAGAAAAGGTGGGGCGACATGGAGTTGTAGTCAAAAGGACTACATGTGGAGTAGGATCCTTGACGTACCCAAACTCTTGGATCACATATGGCTATGGGAGCCCTTAACGACAATAGCATAATGATGGGAGTCGGTTGGAGCGAGCTATGATGGAGCGACAATGGCAGAGCTAGAGTTCCAAATTCTGAGGTAGCGCAGTGGATGCTGTAGCAGTGCGAAAGGCATAAAGCAGTTTGCAGCAGCATAGTGGCAGTAGAGGGTCAACACAGATTAGCAGCAGAGGTAGCTTCAGGATCACGAGGCATCCATGTTGACTAGGATGTTAGTGTTTGGGTGAGTTTTTAGTTGCTTCTCAACAACTGAGTTGCAGTGCAAAGTTAGCAGTGGCAGTGTTATGGGCAGCTTGATGCAGCGTTTTGAGAGGGAGCTGCAGTACAGATGTAGTAGTGGCAGTGGCAGAGTCATGGGCAACAGTACAGGAAGCAGCAATGCAGTGGATGAAGGGCATCAGGCCAAGCATCAGTAGCACAGAGGACCGATGCAGTAGATCAATGTATTGCTTCTATGGTGAAGTGTTGTTAGAGCACATTCCTCGCTAAGAGGGAGTGTTGATTTTGGGAAGCATCGGATGTGCTCTAGCTCCGAAATTTGGTGGAGGGGGCTAGAACACATGAGATCTCTAGAACCCATAAATCGTTTGGAGAATTCCACCCAGATGAGGAGTTATTAAAATAATTAATATTTTTAATGGGTTCCTAAGTCTAAACTTAGGAAAATAAAGATATTAATGTGTATTAATAAAAATATGGGTGAGAAGGTTCTAAGTGACGAGGATCAAGCCAGTTCTAATCTTATTAGCCATTGATTAGAGACTAAATCACGGTTGTTGATTCATCAACAAGAAAAGTATAAGAGGAGGCTTGAGGGTCAGTTGGAGATACACTAAAGAGATCAAAGAGTTCGATTTTTCTGGGGCGAGGTTTGCTGAGAAAATTGAGCTAGTGGTCTGAGTTGCAGTGAGGGGCAGTTCGGCAAGGGATTTTCCATCCGAGGCCGAAGAATACATAACAGAGAGGTAGAGCAGCGCCGGGAGAGACAATGCAGGCCCTAGAAGGGCTAACGCAGAGGCCGTAGAAGAGGATGCAGAGGGTTGACGCAGAAGCCATAGAGGCTGATGCAGGCCCTTAGAGGCAGCGCTGGGGAGATTCTGTGGGGCAGAGAAGGAGAAAATCAACAGTATCGAATTTCTGAGCAAGGGAGGCTCACTTTCGGGGTGACGCAACTCCTAGAGGAGTGACAGAGTTTCGGCGAAGTGCTTGGAGCAATCATCGCTATCCAACACAGGGAACAACCAGAGTCGCTGTGGGGTTTGATCATTCGTTTGCTGAATTTGTCGGAATATCTGTCTTCGAATAGAGGTACTACTGTCAAGGATATTCTCTGTTGGGTGAGCCATTTCTGGCACCCTAGTTGTATTCACGAATATGCTTAATAATACAAACCCTCTATATGTTGCACCGGTTTTTTGGAATTGGGTTTTTCCAGGGACGATTGTACAAAAATAACGGTGTTCCTTGTGTTATTGTCTCAGTTTATTTCAGTTCATGATCTGTATATTTGTGTAGGCTGCAATATTGTTTACATCGATGTTTATGAAATTAAAGAACTTGTTAATGCAAAGAACAAGTAGGAGATTATAAACTAGTAATTGCAGTAGGGGTTTCTGATGTGTTAGATTCAGGAATTTTCACAAGGTCCACGTAAGATTAACTTAACCTTCCCCTTGTCTGCACCTTGGGTTGAGCCTGAAACAATGCCCCAGAGGTTGATGCAGCTAAAAAGAAAAGAAAAAGCATAATTTGGCCACTGTCAATAAGAAATATATCACAAAATGCAAAAGATGGCTGGGACATACACATTTAACACATGGGCTAAAGATAAACATGAGCTCTACCCCTTATCCATGGCCATCACCCTAGTTCATGTGGGCCCTGTTACAGCTCAAACTAGCAGGGGACCTAAAGGGGATTTCTAAAGGGTCAAATGCTAGACCAAGGACAACAAATGGAGACTTAGCCCATTGTCACCTCAGCTAAGGCTCCCTACTAGTTACGAACTTTCACTGATGGGAGGAGACTCGGTATCTATGGAATCACAAATGAAGGATAAATCATCAAATGGATATAAAGTGACCCAAACAATCTCTTTCCAAAAGAGAGTCAAGAATGGAGCTTACTTGCTTTCTAAGCAAGGTACAATATCTTCTACGAGAAGGATGCAAGGATTTGAGGGTTAGGTTTAGGGAATATGACTTGTGAAAAAGTTTCCCAATCCCTAAAATCCTTATTTAAATTGGTATCCCAGATGGTTCTTGAAGAATTGTCTTTCCAAAGGAGTGGGACCACACGGGACCAAGTGGACCCAGCCTAGGTTAGGAGGAAAGAATTTGGCAACCAATGATATTTGTAACGCAGACAAGGAGGGGGGGAAGGATCAAAACAAGAATTTTCACTTAAAGGTGTCAAATTGATCCTATACGGGACTTGCCTTGGGGATACCAGGGCAAAGTTTGATCTCAGAGCTAGGGCTTGGGTTATCTCACAACTCCATCTTCGGAATGGCTTCAAAATTGGAGGAGGCCTTGACGACACACCAGTGCAAGAGAGGCTAGGAGATCGAACTTTTTGAAGGGCTACTTTCTCGGGAAAATGATGCCCTAGGTGACCCAACTTGGCTAGACCTAGAAGAAGGTGAAAAAGAGTTGATTTGTAGTGACCACCTCTTGCTAGATTAGTGCCTTAGTCTTGGGAGAATGGAGTCTAGGATTGATATGAATGAGGACCTTTGTTTCTTAGTCAAGGAGGCCTTATGACTACCTCACTTGCCTTTTAGGACAATGGGGAGTAACCTTACAACTTTATACTTTGACTTGCAAAAAGTGATGACTTATCAAGATGAATTCGTTCATAGAGTTATTCCTAGGAAATTTCATTCAAAATTACATGGCCCATACATTGAGAGATGTTATATAGAGACAAAATTCCACAATTTAAGCAATAAATGTATGCAACAATTGGCCCTAATAATAGTGAAATTCTTAATCCAATGTATATGACAAAGTAAATAAGAACAACATTAGAAGCAAGGTTACTTGGGAGCGAGAGCGACATTTTCATAAGCTCCTAGTTCGGGAGTGAATCAGGGAGAGAATATATATATATATATATATATTGATGCATATATGTCAACAAAAGCATGTAGAATGATGAATTAGATATAAAAAGTATAAAACATAGATTGAACCATATAACATCAATCATCTAGAAGTTATAATCTTCATCAACCACGTCCACAAGTTAGTAGCATGCAACATATTGAGTCTCATGATTCATCAATCTTAAAGTTTCAAGCTTTCAAAATTCAATATATAACATTTATCCTCATTGATCACCAAAGTTGTAGTTGTAAGCTAAGTGTAACCATTACAACAAAGAATATCTAACATAAAATGAAATGTTATAAAATGAAATGGAATGAAACAACTTTCAACTTTCACGAAGCATCATATTCATAGTTCATTACCAATGAGTTATAATTGCCGAATTCAAACTTCAAACTTAAATTGTCATATATTGTTTACAAAAAATATCATAATAAATATGAAAGAGTCAACAGTTATAAAAATTGTTAGAAACTAGAAAAAACAAGTAAATCTATTATCTATTGCTAATTATTGGGCCTCTTGCCACGTGAAATGTCTAATTTCTGAGGAGGTCGTGGTGGTCTTCTAGGAGTCACCCCCTGCATAGTCGCACGACTAGAACCATAAGGCTCATGCCCTCCATGTGAGGATGTAGATGTTGGCGGTGACAACAAAGGAACAATAGTTGGAACTCGAGCACTGGCATTGCTATTGGATGATGGGAGTGGCATGGTTGTTGTTGCTTCATCACCATCTCTCAAAAGTTCTGCTTCCAATTCTTCAAGATGTATAGTGCCATCCTCCAAATTATCGTCATTTGGGTGGTTGTCCGAAATTTTATATGCTGGATCCTCATAAGCCCGATCACAATAATGACTCAACAACCTCAAGTTGTAGTGCACAGAAACCAAGCTTTCTGCCCGATTTTCATTGAGTTTGCTTCTTTTCACATTATGTATGAAGTTGAGGGTGCTCCAACACCTCTCTGCAAAAGAAGTATTTACAACTTGTGAGAGAACTTTTTTTGCCAATTTTGGCAAAATTCCCATGCAGCCATATGCTTGCCACCACGTGAGAGCATCAAATCTGTCTCTATCTTCCATTGCATGCAAAGAACCAAACAAACTATTGCAACTGAAGTATCTGCCTAATGTAAGACACAGATTAGCACACTCCTCCTTGTTAGGTACCAACTTGTCTAATGCTTCCATATATCCTTTAGATACCTTGGGATCTGTATGGGGTTTGATCCTAACCCCACCCTAGGTGCATGTTGGCTCGACCAAGATGGAGAGTAGTATTTTGGCATATACGCCAAGGCATGTAGTGGAACATTAAGTTTATTCCACTGTGCACACACAAAATTGTGAATCATTGTATACAAGTTGGGATCATTTTCCTGAACAATATCTTTTATTTGCCCCAACATGCTATCCATTTGCTTATATACCTCCCCAATCACTGGTTTATCTGTATCTGCAAAACGAATCATGCTATAAATAGGCTTGGTGAATTGCAATACTTCACTCACACGTGCCCAAAATAGAGCATCAAGAGTAGTGCCCTCCACCTGTTCAAAACCTTGCTTGTCAATTGCATTTGGAGCCCTGTCCTTTAATACCTGCTAGTGTTGACTTGACACCATGCTAGCCAATGACTCTCTTACCTTCAAAAGGCCCCTGAAGGTGAGGGAATAGCTAGCAAATATAGTCTTCACAATCTTCAACAACTCCAATCTTGAGTGATTGCGGAAAAGCCCATGGGTATTGCTATGATTTGTAATAAATTTTATCATTTTTTTGCCTCTCTTATACAAATTGTTAAAGAATCTAGGGCACGTATAGTTAATGTGATTCTTCTTAGCTTGATAACTATTTGTGAGGAGTTTTAACTTTTCTTCTTAGCATATTGTTCACTTGTTATTATTAGTGTCTTCTTAGTTCATCAAATAGCTACCAAAACAAAAGAGACAAGGACACAGGATGTTGGCTTTCTTCTAGGGCCAAAACCTCTCCCTCTTGGAGAGGAAAACCCACACAAAATTCTTCTTATAGAGATTCCAATTGACGAATACGAAGACCTTGACCCTTGACCTAGTAGGCCACTCCAAGACCAAGACACCAATCCTCCTGTACTGCTCAGATCATCATCATCACTACTGCTTTATTGAGATCATCATTACTACACCTTGTCTTCTCCTTCATCGAGATCTTCATCATTGTTGCACCCATGCTACACCTTCATCGAGAACTAAATTATTGCTGTAATATTATTGATATCACTACCATGTCAACGAGGTTTCTTCATTAGGATTATGATCGAGACCATAGGTGTCATTATGTTGAGGTCTTGTGATTACCTTTTCTTCCTGCACAAAGGCCTTCATGATACTGTTTAGTATATTGAGACAAAGTGTTCCCCTCTTGTATTGAGACCCTCATCATTATGCTGAGACTGTAATCATTCCAGTGACACCCATCCGAGATTACAATGATGTTGTCCATCCTTACTACACCATGTCTTCTCCTTCATCGAGATCTTCATCATTATTGCACCCATGCTACACCTTCACCGAGAACTAAATCATTGTTGTAATGTTACTGAGATCACTACCATGTCAACGAGGTTTCTTCATTAGCTTTATGATTGAGACCATAGGTGTCATTATGCTGAGGTCTTGTGATTGCCTTTTCTTCCTGCTCAGAGGCCTTCATGATACTGTCTAGTATATTGAGACAAAGTGTTCCCCTCTTGTATTGAGACCATCATCATTATGCTGAGACTGTAATCATTCCAGTGACACCCATCCAAGATTACAGTGATGTTGTCCATCCTTACTGTCATGTGAAGGTACTTGTTCGAAATTCTGTGTCTCTTGCACCCATCTGAGATTACAGAGTGTCTGAAATCCTGTGTCTCTTGCACCCATCCGAGATTACAAAATGTCCGAAATTTTGTGTCTTCTGCACCCACTGTGTCATCCAAAGTTTTAGAGAGATGTTCAAAATTCCTTACTTTAATTCTAAACCTTAACGCCTATTTATAGTGGTTCTGCCTTCATAAATAAGCCGACACGATAGAGTGAAGTGTCGTGTCTCCTTTTGTGAGCTGACTTGTCATTTATATTTGTTTGTAAGCCGACATGACTGTGTTTCACACCGTTTTGCTGGAAGACTTCTTCTTGTGCACGTCTTTGAGGATTGTGCTTGTCTTGGAGGGATTTTTTAGACTAGTATTTATTTACGCATAGGCTCAAGAAGAGAGCTCCTTGTACATAACTTTGACTCTTTGACTTTCCTAGACCTATGAAATGAGCAAGAAACTCATTCTTATAATTTACAAAAATAATATTTCTTTGTCTTGACAAGTACAAAGATCCAAATTACATTTGTAATTACCGAACCTAGTTACACTTTCTTCAACACAAATCACCAATCCATTTGTATTGATGGGTTTTGTTCTTAGTAATATCATGCATCAAAAGGTTCATTGTGTGAACCAAACACCCAAACCAAAACATGTTGGGGTATTTATCGTTAATAATTACTCCCGCTACCTTATAAGTAGCATCATTATCAGTGATGACTTGGATAACATTTTATAGCCCAATAATTCAATTATTTAAAGTAATTGTTTTGTAATGTTGATGGCGGTCTTGAACTTCTCTGAGTAATCATACGTTGAAAGGAAGATGGCAGCACTAACAGACACAACAAGAACACTTATCAATGGCTTGCCTTTTACATTTGTCCATCCATCACATACAATGGATACCCCATGCTCATTCCAAGAATTTGTCACTTTACTCTAAGAATGTGCTATTTTTGCTTTTTCATGATTGGCCAATGGTTCTTACCTTGTCATACTCAGGGCTCTTGTATACTTTGGGGGCATCATTTATTGCATAAATGCTTTCATGCCAATAAGGTGAGCGAAAAACATTGAATGGCATCCCACATGCGTAGAGAAATTAGTAAATTTTTGAATCCACATCATTCCTACACCATTCATGATGGAAATTTGATATGGTTCTATGCCTTAAAGAGATGTTTGTTCTTGTGCCTCCATATCCATTGCCATGGGAGGTTGCTGATGGAGTTCTTTGTGCATGTGATTGTGAGGTATGTTCTAAGAAACCCTTCGATTTTTTAGATTTGTGTTGGGATTTCCGCCCCTTCCCTTATGTATTTGGCTCTTTGTGTTGCTAACACAGTTACACAAGATTTCATTCCTATTTGTTTATCTCCATCTTATGGCCTTCTCCCACAAAGGTGCCTTCTGGCACAGGTGTATAAACCTATGTAAGTGTTTGTGCAATGGGGGCATGTAAGTTTAGTGGTTCCACCTGCTTTCCTTGCTTTGGGCCTAAAAAGATATTTCCACAATGGGGTTTGGTCTTGTTTAGTTTTTGTTCCTTCATCATCTCCACTCTCTTCCTCCTTACCAAGGTACTCCTCTCCAGGGTTTTCATCAAATCCACTATAACCCACTTCTTTATCCTCTCCATCATGATCAACCCTCCTTCTTCTACCCTCCAACACCATAATAACAAAAAAAGGGACCAACAACAAGAAAATGCCAAGCCATATAGCCATGATGTTTGAATTTATGAGTTTGCAAAAAATGGAGGAATGAGATTAGGAAATAGAGAAGAGAACATTTTTATCTAGCAATGAACATATTAAAAATAAAAATGCTAGATAAGAGTGTAGATCCTACTTCGTTGGACTTCAATCCCAAGCTCCAATCTCCCTTGCAATCTCATCAAGCTCCTTTAATCTCCCTCCTCAACTCAAGCTCCAAGCTCCTCTGTCTTGCTCTCTCCAACAAAGACAAATGGTAAATAATGGGAGGGGAGAGCGCCTTTTAACCTTTTCCCCGCTCCCCTCCCCTCCCCTCCTCCTCCCCTCCCGTTAGCTGCCTGTCCCCTATCTGTCTGCCGACCAAAACCCTCCTCATGCATCACGCGACCTTTTCGCCCGCCAACGTGAGCGAAAGGGAGCAGTCAAGGAGCAATTGCTCCTGAAAAAACCAAGGAGCGGTCAAGGAGCAATTGCTCCTGAAAAACTAAGGAGCATAATTTTTTTAACGGGAGACGTGCTCGAGGTCGCTCCTTTATCTGCTCCCTGAGTGGAGCACGATTCGGGAGTAGGTTTGGGGCGGGGGGGTGGGGCGCTCCCCTGCAACCCTGCCTCCAATGTTCCAATTCTTCATTGACTTCTCCTTCAAACTTCATCCAACGACCAAGAGAGAGGTGACGCCTTGCCCTATGTGTGGTATTTAATGCTTGAAAGGCTTGATTTGATTGTTGGGTTGTGTTATATTCTTTCCACGACTAGCCCCCCCTGTCGAGGGGGTTTTTTGGTTTCTGGTATTGGATGCTTCAGCATGTATAGATATGTATTGTAACATTGAAAGGAACATAATGAAAAATCAATCTGGTGGTCCCGGTTTTGGGATCCAAGGAAAAATCTCTGTGTATGTGTTTTATGTGTTATGCTCTCGCATTGTTTATTTTTTGTGTTTTAGAATTCGTATGCAGGTAATTTCTGTACGAGGTTAAAACCTACATTTGGTATCAGAGCTGTTTTGGCTTCAAGGGGATGCCTTTGTTGCTGAGGGGTTTCGCTCGGGCCTATGGTAGACCCTGTTCAGTGGGAGATCGGCGGGATCGATTCTGGTGGTGAAAGAAGATGATGAGCAGTGGAAAGATAGAGATAGAGAAATTTAATGGTTAGAGTTTTGAGTTATGGAAACTCAAGATGGAGGATCTGTTGGTAGATAAAGATCAGTGGATCGCAGTAGATCCAGGTACTAAACCAACGGGAGTGTTCGATGAAGAATGGAAGAAGTTGGATTGGAAGGCAAAGAGCATAATACGATTGTCTGTCTCAGATTCAGTATTGTTGAATGTATCAGGGGAAGCTATGACTAAGGCTTTGTGGGTCAAGTTAGGGACTTTGTACCAATCTAGGTTTCTGGTGAATAAACTGTTCATACGAAAAAAGCTGTATAACCTGAGGATGAAAGATGGAGACTCTATGACAGAGTATTTGAATGCATTTAATACTATGGTAAGTTAGTTATTATCTGTTGATATTAAAATTTCAAATGAAGATAAGTGCATCAATTTGTTGTGTTCTCTACCAGATTCGTGGGATAGTCTGGTTATTGCAATAGGTAGCAATGCAACTGCCTTGCAGTTTGATGAGATAGTCTCACCCTTGCTGACGGAGGAGATGAGACATAAAGATATGGAGAGCCAGAATGGTGATGCCTTGTCTGTACGAGGACGGTCCCAGAACGAAAACAAAAATAAGTCATCGAGTGGGAGATCTGAATCTAGAGGGAGATCTAAATCTCTAGGAAAACCTGTAAAGGTGGTGTGTAAATCTAAAGCTCCTAACAAATGAGACTGTAAATCTAAAGCTCTTGACAAAGGAAAGGGATTTGATGATGCTCCTTCTGCAGAGGCGAAAACCACCTTAGATGAAGGTGGGGATGTGTACTTGGCTTCTTCAAGTACACATGTAGATCACGAGGCATGGTTGATTGACTCAGGTGCATCCTTTCACTTCACTTCCCATAGAGAGTGGTTTTGCGAGTATGAGAAATACGATGGTGGTGATGTCTTCTTGGAGGATGACAGGAAGGCTAGAATTGTTAGTCATGGAAAAGTAAAGTTGAAGTCGCAAGGTGGAAGAATTAGAACACTTCCGAGTGTTCTGCATATTGTTGCATTAGTCAGAAATCTTGTTTCTGTAAGCAAGTTGGATGATGCAGGTGTAAAAACAATGTTCGAGAAAGATACCCGCAAGATGGATCCGGGAGAACTGGTATGATGCGAGGAGTTCGGATTGGAAGTCTGTACAAGCTGCAAGGTAGCACTGTTATTGATGGGTGCAACAGTTCTGTGGTACCTGAAAATTGAGTAGAAAATCTAGTGGTCTTTAGAGAAAAGACCATGCTATGGCATCAAAGGCTTGGACATATTGGAGAGAAGGGCCTTTGAATACTTCATGGTAAATGTATGGTAGAAGGTATAACTAATAGCTCTTTAGATTTTGATTTTTGTGAAAATTGTGTATATGGGAAGCAAAATCATGTGAGTTTCCTCTCTGGTGGTAAGAGGGCGAAACATATATTAGAGCTTGTGCACAGTGATGTGTTTGGACCTGTGAAGGTTCCATCACTGGGTAAGTCTGTGTACTATGTATCATTTATAGATGACTTTTCAAGGAATACATGAATATATTTCCTCAAGAAGAAATTTGAAGTCTTTGATAGGTTTAAAGAATATAAAGCTTTGGTGGAAAATCGGGTAGAGAAGAAGATAAAGGTGCTGATGATAGATAACAATGGAGAGTTTTGCAGCAAGGAATTTGAAGAATTTTGTAAGAAGTGTGGTATAGCACGACAGAAGAGTACTCCATACACACCTGAACAAGACGTTGATGGAAAGGGCAAGAAGCATGCTCAATGGTGCCGGGTTAGGACAAGAATTCTAGGCAGAGGTGGTGGAGACATCATGTTACTTGGTCAACAGATCACCTTCATTAGCATTGGAGGATAAGACTCCACAAGAGGTATGGACTAGTAGGAAACCCACTCTTTCACATCTGAGGGTATTTGGATGTGATGCATATATACATGTTCCAAAGAAGAAAAGAACAAAGTTGGATAATAAATCTGGAAAGTGCATTTTTATTGGGTATAAGGATGGTTTAAAGGGTTATAAGTTTTGGAACCCAGTAACAAGGAAGGTTGTGTATAGCTGAGATGTGGTGTTCAGAAAGGTGAAAGATGTTATTAAACATGAAGTCCCATCAAAGGAACCTGAGAAAATAGAGTTTGAGCTAAAGGAGGAAGAATCAGACTCTACAACAGAAGAGAAATCAGAAGATGAAGAGCCACAAACTTCGGTTGTGAGAAGATTAGTTTGAGAAAGAAGGCAGTCAGAAAGGTATAGTCCATCTGCTTTTTGTTTTATCTATTACTGATGATGATCCCAGAACTGTGAAGGAAGCAGTTTATTCAGAGGATGGAAAACTTTGGAAAGAGGCCATGGTTGATGAAATGGTATCTTTACAAAAAATGAGGCTTGGGATTTGGTGGAGTTACCGGCTGAAAGGAAACCCATTGGCAGCAAATGGGTGTTTAAGAAGAAGATAAATGCAGAAGGAAAGGTGGAGAAATACAAAGCTCGATTGGTAGCAAAAGGTTATTCCTAGTTGGTAGCAAAAGGTTATTCCCAAGTGCCGGGAATTGATTTTGGTGATATTTTTTTTCTTGTTGCCAAGGTAGCTTCTATTAAATTACTTTTATCTGTTAATTTTGAAGTAGAATAGATGGATGTGAAGACAACATTTCTTCACGGGGATTTGGAAGAGGAGATCAAATGAAACAACTTGAAGGCTTTGTGGTGAAGGGTAAGAAAGAACTGGTATGCAAGTTAAAAAAGTCTCTGTATGGGTTAAAACAGTCACCAAGGATGTGGTATCAGAAATTTGATACATTTATACGGGGACTGGGCTTCACCAGAAGCAAAACATATCACTGTGTGTATTTTAAATTAATTGGTGACCATGTTATTTATTTGGTCTTGTATGTGGATGATATGTTGCTGGTTGGAAATGACAAAGAAATTATCAAGGATTTCAAGATCCAAGATTTTGGTGCTGCAAACTATATTTTGGACATGGAAATTAAAAGAGAGCGGGCAAAGAGGAAGCTCTGGTTAAATCAGAGGAAGTATGTCGAGACCATACTGCAGAGGTTTAATATGCAGGATAGTAAACCGATGAAGCTTCCTATTCCTGTTGGTGTAAAGTTATCTACTAAATAGTGTCCCAAGACACAAGAAGAGGAAGAGGACATGTCTCGTGTTCCATATGCAAGTGCAGTCGGTAGCCTGTGATGTATGTGATGGTCTGTACTAGAGCAGACATTGCACATGCAGTGGGAGTATTGAGCAGGTTTATGTCAAAACCAGGAAAGGAGCATTGGACATCAGTGAAGTAGGTTTTTAGGTATTTGCGTGGCACTAGTGATTATGGTTTGTGCTATCAAGGAAGATCAAGATTTGACAGAGTTTTGGATATCTATGGCTTTGCTGATGCAGACTAGGCTGGAGATTTGGATCAGAGAAGATCTACAAGTGGGTATGTGTTTAACCTATTTGGAGGTGCAGTCAATTGGATGAGTAAGAAACAATCTGTATTACAGAGGCATAATACATGGCAACCACTCATGCAAGCAAGGAAGCAGTTTGGTTGTAGAGATTGTGTTCAAGTATGGGGTTAGTACAGGGAGCTATAAGAATAGACTGTGATAGCCAAAGTGCAACTTTCTTGGCAAAAAACCCTTCTTACCATTCAAAGACAAAGCACATTGATGTTCAGTATCACTTTGTGAAGCATATGATAGAAGACAAAAAGGTGCTGCTGGTAGAGGTGGACATTTTGAAGAATACTTTAGATGCATTGACAAAATTTGTGAGCTCTAAGAAGTTCTCTTGGTGTAGAGAAATAATGGGCGTTGCAGGGTTGGATAAATGACTAAGCTCTCTTGTGGTCCCCTGTGGAAATAAAACAAGTGGGAGAATGTTGGGTTGTGTTATATTCTTTCCATGACTAGCTACTCCAGTTAACCGGGGGTTAAAGGGGGGGCAGAGCCCCCTTCATTTGCATCGATTGTGTAGCGGGGGGAGGGGGGGGGGTACACGGGGTTTGAGGGGGGCGTGTAGCCCCCCTCTATGGGGTCTAGCAGCGCCCTGGGGAAATTTTTTTTGGACCCTATTTTAGGTTGGGCAAACCTACTATGGGTTTTTGTGCATAGTTTTCGCACATGGTTTTGGACGCGATGGTACCCGCCCCCCTCTATGGGGTCCTAGGCAGAGCGCCCTGGGGAAATTTTTTTTGGACCCTATTTTAGGTTGGGCAAACCTACCTATGGTTTTGTGCATGGTTTTCGCACATGGTTTTGGACGCGATGGTTTTTCGGTCCATGGTGTTGGATGCTTCAACATGTATAAATATGTATTGTAACATTGAAAGGAACATGATGAAAAATCAATTTGATAGTCTTGGTTTTGGGATCTAGGGGAAAATCTTTGTGTATATGTGTTTTATGTGCTATGCTCTCGCATTGTTTATTTTTTGTGTTTTGGAATTCGTATGCAGGTAATTTCTGTATGGGGTTAAAACCTACATTGATGTCTTCTTGCTTGAGCATTGAGATGACTTGGCCCGGTGATGACCCATACTTGATACTTGGGTGTTCATGCCTCTCTTCCACCTCATCATTTTCCTTCAAAACCTGCTTTCTTGGATGCCACATGGAAACCCACCTTGCCCCAACAAGAGCCCCACAACTGTAACTTCATTTATAGGAGGAATTTTGATTGCTTCGAAAGGAAAGTGGTTCTTCTTTACATGGAGAAACAAATGGACAACTTCTTTGTCTCAAAGGACATGGGACATTACCTCGGGAGATGCAAATGCATTAGGAACAGTGAGACTATCATGATGCAGAGCCAAGGCCAAAGGGGAGTGCAAGATGTAGACGAGACGCATGGCACATTTGGGGTAGGAGGTGCATTGGGATCAAAAGGAATATTGTAAGGGAAAAGTATGTATAGTGATCACCTTTACAGAGCTTTACAATGAAATTACTCCCTGAAATCACGAGTCCCAGTTGAATCTATTCCATGATACTTGTCACACCATCCCAGGGTATAAGAATACCTATCAAGGCAAGGAGTTAGTGATCACCAATGGGAAGTCAATAGTGCCATAAAGCCAGACATATCATGAAAAATATTAAACTTGGAGTAGCCATGGTTGTCCACACCTATGGGGATTTGAGAGTCACTTCCACAAGTGAATACAACACCCACATGGATTTACAGGGCAATAAGGCACATCCTTTGGGCTTATATGGCATGGCCAAAAAATTATGGAGTACCCCTACTAAAAGGGGTAATAGGATTGATAATAATCACATGGGAAAAAGTCTAGCTTAAGCTCTACCCACCTCACTAATCATCATCTAGTTCGTAAGCATATCATGCTCTCTCCAAAGCAGAGGAACTTGTAAATATCCCAACCTCGATGAGCAATAAATCATTACACCGTTAAGGGGTGTTGAACGAGCATTAAGCAAGTTGGTCACCCAAGTTATGCAAGAAACAAAAGAAAGATCATTGAATTAAAAGGCACACAAGAGGGGTCGTAAAAATATGCCAAGGGAATGGGTAACTCAAGCCTCCGTGATTACTTCCTTTTAACATCATTACATTGAAGATGTTGGACCTCTTTCAGTTTGCACCAAGGCAATGGCATCTTCCTTGAAGTCTTTCCCATTCCATGTACACATTTATCACATGGACCTATGGATTGATGGGCCCAACTAGGAATTGTCCTTCAACTTGGGGTTGGAAGCACCTAATAGGGATAATTGTATAATCATTCTTAACACAATTTTGGTAACTTGGTTACAAATCATTAGCTAGAAAGGAATTTGAAGGAAAATCTTTTGTGAAACATTTTTGTGCTTTAAGCATTGAATACGGTCCACTGTGATGCTCTATTTGTTTCTTTTGTGAAATTTCTAGCTACCTAGAAGGTGATAATAACTCGGTTAATTATTTCTTATTACTTGTTCACAACAAATTAATTCTTTTGCTGGAAGTAATGAATAATAACATGAACAACACCATTCACAAAATAAAAATTGCAGCGAAATATGCGAGAAACCAATCACACAAATGACAAGTATTTGTGGACAAACATCCCTGGAAAAAGCCAAATGTGGGGAAAACCAGTTTTCAGATCTGAGGGTTTATATTATTATCTTCAACAAAAAGTGCTATTGAGAAATTTCAACTGATTGCATGACACTGGCAAAGCTTCGACAATATGTGATCTTCCCTTTTGATAATCAAATAACCCTGAATAAACCCCACGATTTCCTCTTATGCAGTTCACACTGCCTCCAACAACTCACATTGGCAACCTAGCAACTCACATTGGTCATTCGACAATTTGCACTATCTACTAGCAAATTGCATTGGCTCTGGAAGACTCAGACTGCCTCCCAAAAATAATCTTGGCCTCTACTCCTGTGAATTTACTGTGCAACTTGGCCTTCTCCTAAATCTCACAACCTCACTGGAAAAACTTGGCCTCCTGTAGAAAATAATTGATAGCAAAACCCTCTAAAAAATATTCTCCCAATCACTACTACTGAAACCCTTTTGGTGTCTCACTGAAAATCACCCACTTGATGTTCATCCAAAGTCGCCCATCAATTCTCTTTATAATCTCTCATTCACAAATGAAAGGCCATGATTTGAAGTTCACTTGATCCAATCAATGGCTAAGATCATCTTAGAAACTCTCCACGAGCTTCTATAGTTAAATTGATTTTATCCCAACTAATGTCAATTAATTATCCACTTTCCTAAGTTTTAACTTAGGAAATATTTAAAAATCACGAATTGACTTAATTAAGACATTTTTCGTAGGTGAAACTCCGGAAAAATTACATGGGCTTGGAGATAATTAATTCCTTTGTGTTCCTAGCCTCAATGGCACCTCTCAAGGCTAAGATACTTGTCCGATCTACAATATTTAACTCTCATTCTTAGTGAGAAAGGTGTTGTCCACAACACCGAACTTGTCCCTAAATAAAACAAACTTTGCTTTATTCAAGCCCTTCGTCAGAATGTCTGCCACTTGTTGATCTGTAGGTACATATTGTAGTCAAAATGATCCACATTGTACACAATCCTCGATGAAATGAATAATCACAGTGAATAATGGTCGACTCCATCTTTTGACCAAACTATGTTGCTAGCAGCTTTCGAAGCCATATGGCCTCACATGCTGCCATGCTCGCTGCCATGTACTTTTCTTTTGTAGAGCTTAATGCAACAAACTTTTGCTCCTTGTTGTACCAAGAGACAACCCTCGATCCTATACTGGAGCAACACCTTGAAGTGCTTTTCTGGTCCATTACATTACTTGCCTAGTCTGCAAAGTGTAGCCCAACAACCTAACACTATTGACCTTGAGTATATTTCAACCCATACTCAATTGTACTTTGTAGATATCGCAGTGCATGCTTTGTTGCTGTCTAATGCATTCTCTTTGGTTCCACCGTGATCTAACTAAGAGTGTTAACTGCAAAGAAAATCTCCAGCATTGTGTTGACCAGATACATAAGAGAGCCAATAAGCTCCTATATAAGGTGGGGTCCATTGCCTCCTACTTTGATGCTTCAATCTTCCTCCAATTGCTTATCATAGGCGTAGACATGGGTCTACAATCCAATATCCCAAATTTCTTCAAGATGTCCAAATAATATCTCCCTTGGCTAAGGAATATCTCCCCTTTTGTCTACCACATCTCGAGTCCTAGAAAATAGTGCATTGAATCCAAGTCCTTCATCTCGAACTTTGCTGCTAAATTCCTCTTGCAGTCTTCTATGAGCCCAGGTGACCCAATCAAAATAGATCATCCACATGCAAAATGAGAAAGAGTGGTTCACCTTCAACCATAAGAAAAGTAGAGGTTTGAATCTGCCTCACTCTTTACAAAGCCCATCTCCTGCAGGTAGTTGTCAATACGACCATACTATGTTTTGGGAGCTTGCTTGAGTTCATATAATGTTGTCTTCAACTTGCATTTGTCCCTCCCATGCATCTCAAAACTCTCTGCTTGTTTGATGTACACCTCCTCTTCTATGAATTCGTGCAGGAATGTCGTCTTGACATCCATATGATGAATCTGCCATCCCATATGTGCTACAAGAGAGATCACGAGCCTAATGGAAGTATACTAGGCCATGGGAGCAAATGTCTCCTCATAATTTATTCCCTCTTTTTGAGAGAAACCTTTGGCCATGAACTTGGCTTTGAATTTTTCAATGTTTCCATTTGCAGTGTGCTTGATCTTATAGATCCAACGAGAACCAATCACTGCCCTATCCAACAATTTAGGCACCACCTCCCAAACATCGTTCTCCATGATGGAGTTGTACTCCTCCAGCATAGCATCCTAGCACACCTGGTGTTTTGCAACCTCATCAAAGCTAGAAGGCTCATTGTCATTGAGTTGACTCATCAACGCCTTGTAACTTGATTATCTCTCTGGTGGTCTCCCATCCCTAGTGCTCGATTTAGGAGGTCCCACAAACTCATGTGCATCTCTTAATGTTTGAAGCACCTCACAATTCCTTCTCCCAACTGCAGCGGGTGGAGCTTCAAGCTCCTCATCATGCCACTGCTCCACATGCTGCGAACTCTCCTCAGCCTCGGTACTTGCGCCCATACTAGTTACTATGTTGGTACTTGTGCCCTAAACTTGAGATTGTTGTTCAACCCTTGGAGCTTTTGCATGCTGACTCTGATCAACTATTGGCAACTTGCATGATCTACCGAAGGCTTTCTCCTCCCGGAACTTAAAGTCTCATCTCATGATGATCTTCCGAGTCCCTGGAATATAGATCATATATGCCTTGAATGTGTCGCTGTAACCAACAAAATACCCCTTCTTTGTTGTGGAATCCAGCGTTAGTGCATTTCTCGGCTGGAACGTGACAATAAGGGACACTGCCAAAAATCTTGAAATCACTGATTTCCGACTTATTCCCTGTAAATGCCTTCCCGGGTGTCACCTTTCACAACATCTTATGTGGGACCCTATTATGAATATAAACTGTTGTGCTACATGCTTCTGCCCAGAGATATTTAGGGATATCTTGATCATATAGCATGGACCTTACTTATCCAACTATGGTTTTGTTCTTGCATTCTGTTGCGAGTTGTATGGAGTTGTCCACTCTCTCTTGATTCACTCCTTAGCACAAAACTCCTTGAAGGCTTTCTCGATGTACTCATTGCCATTATTTGTCTGAAGTACCTTTATCTTCTTTCCTGTCGAGTTCTTCACAAGAGCCTTAAATTCTTAGAAGTGGCTGAAGATTTCATCTTTTGTCTTCAAGAAGTAAATTAAGGTCTTCCTGGAGAAGTCATCAATAAAGGTCACAAAATGCTCATAACCCCTGAGAGATTTTGTGGACATTGGATCACAAATATCAGAATGTATCAAGTATATAACACCCATGGCTCTACTGCCACTCCTTGGAAATGTTGTCTTTGCGAACTTCCCAAGTACGCACCCTCTGCATACATAATCATGTTTTGTATTCACCTTTGGAATTGTCATAGTCTCTCTTAGCAACTTAAGTGCTCCATGATGGATACGACCCATCCTCCTATGCCATAGCTCTCCCACATCTTTGCTATTGTTGCTGCTAACTAGTGCCTTTGGAGTGTCCAACTGCAACCTATATAACTTGTTGCTTCTCACCCCAATCTTTTTTACTAACTTCCAATCCTAGTGCTTCAAATACACCTTATGTCCTCAAAAGCATGCGTCATACTCCTAATCCTGAAGAGCAAAAATTGAAATCAGGTTCATTCCCAAACCTGGCATGTGCAACACATTTGTAACATGGATATTTTTGCCTGACTTCCTCCAAAATGTGATTGTCCCTCTGCCAACTGGAGTACACTTGGACTTGTTACCCATTTGTATATGGAAGCCTATCTCCTCTTCTTTGTAGTTGGAGAAATACCCTCTAACCTGTCATGTGACATGATGCCCCACTGTCAATATACCAGACTCAGGTGGTGGTTGAGCTAGATAAGCAAGCTATGAGAGTGAATTTGTCTTCTAGTCTTGAAGACAATTCATCAATATCCGTTGAAGTGGTTATATGTTGCTTCTTCTTCTTATCACCCTTCTTTTTTTTGGGACAATCACTGACAAAGTGTCCATGTTGACCACATCCAAAAAACTTTATTTTCCTCTTGTCTTTCTTTTTCTTCTCTCCCTTGGAGTTAGGCCCTTTGCTTAAGCCTTTCTTGTCTTTGACCTTTCTTGCATTAACAACATATTCGTCATCCTCACGCTTCTAGATTTTACTACTACAACCATTGACAAGGTTCAACCTAAGCTCTTCCTCAGTGAAATCGCTCAACACATGATCCTAGTCAGGTAGGTCATGTCTTTCATTGATCATTTGGACAAACATGTCTCACTGCTTTGAGAATCCATTTAGAGCAGCTTTCACGAGCTCATCATCATTTATTTTTTCTCCGATGGATGCTAACTCGTCCTTGACAATTATGATCCTGGTGAGATAACTGACAATGCCTTCTCCCTTGTTCTATCTAGTGTTTCTTAGCTTCTCTCTAGGGATTAACTTCATGTTTACAGTAGCATTCTGGAACAACTTTTGAATGGCATCCCACATCTTCTTGCATGTATCCAATTTTGCAATATGGGGAACAATGTGATCTTTAACCTTGTCTTGGATAGTATTCCTAGCCTTGGCATCCTCCTTGCAGTAGGCTACTAACTACATTGGATCTATGGGTATGACATCAACTGTCATAGTATACTCCTTTAGTCCATGCTCCTCCAACAATAATAAAATTTTGGATTTCTAGATAGCGAAGTTCGATGAACCATCAAGTCTGTCTTGATCCAATAAATCTGAAGAGATCTGTCTGTGAGAACCTTTGATTTCTCCTTCGAAACCCTCGTGCTCAGATAAAAAATAACTTGGCACGGTCGCTACCCTGGTACCATGTGAAATTTCTATCTACCCATAAGGTGTTAGTAACTTAATTAATTATTTCCTATTACTTGTTCACGCAAATTAAATTTTCTACTGGAAGTAATGAATAATAACATGAACAACACCATTCAAAAAATAATGATTGGAGCAAAATATAAGAGAAACCATTCACACAAGTAATTACGGTCAAACGTCCCTGGAAAAAACCCAATGTGGGGAAACCCAATTTTGAGATTTGAGGGTTTATAACTTTATATTATTATCTTCAACAAAGATTGCTATTGAGAAATTGCAACTGCTTGCCTAACATTGGTAAAGCTCTGACAATATGTTATCTTCACTTTTGCTAATCAAATCAACCTGAAGAAACCTCACGCCTTCCCCTTCTGTAATTCACACTACCTCCAACCACTCGCACTATCAACCTCGGAACTCGTCCTGGTTTTTCGACAATTCACACTTTCTCCTGGCAAATCACACTGCCCATAGAAGACTCACACTACCTCCTGGAAATAATCTCAGCCTCTACTCTTGCGAATTCACTGAGCAACTCAGTGTCCTCCTGAAGCTCACAGCCTCACTGGAAAATCTTGGCCTCCTCCTGAAGCTCACAACCTCACTAGAAAAACTCAGCCTCCTATAGAAAATAACTGATAACAAAAACCTCTGGAAAATCTTCTCCCAATCACAGTTGCCGAAACCCTCTTGGTGTCTCACCGAAAATCACCCACTTGATGTGACTCCAAAGTTTCCTACCAATTCCCTTTATAATCTCTCATTCACACATGAATGGCCACGATTAGAAGTTCACTTGATCCAATTGATGGCTAAGATCATCTTTAGAAACTTTCCACAAGCTTCTAGAGGTAAGTCAATTTTATCCCAACGAATGTCAATGAATTATCCACTTTCCTAAGTTTTAACTTAGGAAATATTTAAAAATCACTAATTGACTTAATTATGACATTTTCCCTAGGTGAAACTTAGGAAAAAATACACGGGCTTGGAGATAATTAATCCTTTTGTGCCTAGCCTCAATGACACCTTTCAAGGCTAGAACACCTATCTCAATTACAATATTTAACATCTTTACCACCTATCTCAGCTACAATATTTAACATCTTTACCTAATGTTATTGATCTCACTTGATTTTGAGGGAATGTTTTAGGTGGTTTCTCACATATTGTTAAAATTGGCAACTAGGGCCAAACACCATGTGGGTCATCTTATTTATGGCAATTGATATTTTTCTTGGATCCCTCTTATCGAGAGGTGTAGGATTGATCTAAAAATCATCTGATTCCGATAAGTATTCATGGAGATATGAATTTATTAGTGCTATGGGACAATTCGTCAAGGTCGGCCAGCGACCAAATAAACCCCACTTGGTGCCCAAAGAAGGGTCATCTAGGAGAGCCCTAGCTGCAGACCTGCAGGAGATCTAAGAGGCCCTAATCCGCAACTAGAAGAGCCCTAATCTGTAGCTAAAGGGAGCCCTAATCCGCAGCTGAAGGGAGCCCTAATCCGCAACATAGGAAAGGCCCTAATCCGCAGCTAGAGGAAGGCCTACGCTGCCCTACCTAAGGGTGGTATGATGATGCCCTAGCCACAACAAGAGAGGATCAAGAAGAGGACAGTTTGCTGGGTTGATTTGCAGACTGTACTAGGATTGTTTGAGGGCTATCAAGACAAGTCCAAGTTGCTGTTCAAGGGCCAAGTTGCTGGGTAGTGAAGGCCGAAGAGCTAGAGGGACAAATCGCTGAAGAAGAAGGTGTGTTTGGGCATGCATAGGGATTGTCTCATGACAGTGTTAGGCCGCAGGCCTTAGCACACAGAAAGAACTGTGTAGAGGGTTTTTAAGGTGGAATAGCCCCTCAGAAGGCAACGTGGACAAAGAGGAGACTTCACTAGGAATGCTGCAAACCTTTGAGGGTTGGTTTGTGGACTGTCATAAGGGTTTAGGGCTGAAGCACGTGCCCTAACCAGGGCTGTCACAAATGCAGAAGCAAACATCAGTTCAATAGTGTTTTGCAGGGGTGTTGGATCCTAGTTTAGGATCAATACTACAGTTGGTTGCTGTCGTGAAGGGTCACTTAGCTGCTGTTGTTGTAGGTGACAATAGGGCCATGTTTGGGTATGATATGCTAGACATATTATGGGACAAAAGCAATATGTACAACAACATGTATAGGTACAACTGTTGCAGTGGAAGCAGTATGTACAACAACATGTATAGGTACCACTGTTGCAATGGAAGCAGTATGTATAGCAACATGTATAGGTACAACTGTTGCAGTGGAAGCAATATGTACAACGCATGTATAGGTAAAATTGTAATGATTGCAGCATAGTGGAGGCAGTATGTACAGTGGCATGTATGGGTACAACTGTGAGTGGTGTAGCATAGTGCACCGTGATGGGTACAACCATGATTGGTTGCATTTCCGTGACAAGAGCAGCTCAGTGAATGGGTGCAACATGATGATGGGATGCAACTCGATGGAGAATCAGTTGAAGCAGCTTGTCTTCAACTAATCTCATGTATCATCTTCTTAGAGATGATCTGTGCTCTTATCTAGATAAGTCAAAGTGTCGACTTTTGTTGTAAATGTACTATCTCTCTCTCCTCTCTCTCTGTTGAACTATTGAAGAACATATAAGACGAATTGTTCAAGGGTTCCCCACATTGGGGTTTGTCCCTGGCTAGCCCCACATTTTGTGTCCTCTTGTCTTGGCTTGTCTTCTACGATTTATGTTTATGTTCTATCTATAGTTTACTTTAATGCTGATGTGATTGCTAATCTGGAAAAGATATTGAGCTAACTATGAAAATTGAAATAATTTGCTCTAAGCATAGAACATACCTAAACTTAACACATATGCATTAGATGTCCCTTAAGGAATGGCTTGGCTCTTCTGTAGCATAGTGAGGAGGACATCTCGCCCAACATGAGAGCACTTGTTGTCTTGTAGCTCTAGCATTGCCCCATTAGTGATGAGCATTGGCCCTTTAGGAGCCTGCACATGGATGTATGGCCCCTTCCACACCACCAGATGTTGAAATGCTAAGCCAAGAAGTCAAATTGTTGGTAAGATAGATGATGTGCCCCAGAGGATCCGAGGTACTCCTTAGTTGGCCTTATACCTATTTGATGGAGTGTTGCCTTGTTCCAGAGCCCAAGTGAAGAGGGTGATCACGTAAGATACTTTGGGAGGGTTGGAACACCTCTTTTTGATGTTGATATCATGTCTGAGGGTTACAACATCACCTATGCAAACCCTAGGAAGATGACATTGGGCTTCTTGATGATGACGTCTTGGATGAGGAGATGCGACTTGGAGATGCACCTTTCACTTTGATGTGATATCTTGGAGTGAGGAGCACTCTTGAACCATTTTTGCCACATTACTTGATGGAGATGCTCATTTGACGAGGATGATGTCATGTTGGAGAGCCATTTCTCCTAGATGCATGGAGAAAATGTCTTTTTATTATATGTTTTATGATTATGTGAAGCTATTTTTAGGTCGGCTTGTGACCTACTAACCTTATTGGATGCTTAAAATAATTTTTTAAGGCTTTTGATTGTAAATTCCAATTAAGAGAAATTTGACTTGGTTACCCTCATATAAATAGAGGGGGGTCAAATTCTCTTACATCATTGTCACTAGCACTCATTTTATTTCTTTTGAATGGGTGCACACTGGCAATCCTTCTTTTCTCTTGGATGCAATGGCTAGATAGAGTGCGAATTGTCTTGGGGAGGATATGTTTTGCATGGAGAAGGCTTTCTATGGATTGATGAAGTGATACATATTTGGATTGTGCAAGTTTAATGCTATTTTATTCCTTTTTGCATGAAATTGTTGGAATTAGGGTTTTTCATGTGCCATAGTAAAAAAGTGTAATATCTTTTCTGAACTCTTGTTTCTTAGGGTTTTTCAGGTGCCATAGTAAAAAAGTGCAATATCTTTTATGAACTCGTGTTTCTTATTTATTTATGCAAAATTTTGTTGAGAAATGTAATTAGTTTCTGTCTTCATAATTGTTGTACTCATTTCAATATGTATCCTATACAAACACGAAAAAGAAAAGGAAATTATTATTATTAAAGCATGGGTTTTGTGCTCATTATTAATGGTCTTTTAGGTAAAAGTGTGTTCTTCGTGCTTCTAGGGTTTGTTAGGTCATAGGATTTATTGTCACGAGTAAAAGGAGTCAACATCATGTTTATAAGACCCTTATGGGCAATTTGTAATTGTAAAAAGATTTTTTTTTAGTCTAGAAAGTCTTGGAATCTCCAAGAGTAGAAGTCGGCCCTGGGATCCTCAAGTCGGCTTAAAGGAGGGAATTGAACCCCTTGAGAAGGCTATATAAAGAGCAATTCGACTTCATTTGGAGATACACTACACTCACAAGTTCGATCATAAAGAAAGAGTTTGATTTGTAGCTGGAAAGGAGCAGAAAGGGAGAGCGAAGGCCTAAAAGAAGTTGGGAGGCCGAAATATCTTGTCTTTGGACTCTATCTCTCTCACACGTGCAGAATTCTAGGGTTTCTGGGTTGCAGAAATATACCGAAATTGTAGGTTCGAGTTGCAGGAGGACGAAAGTGCAAAATTTGTAGTTGGAAGAGGGAAAACCCTTGTCTTGGCCTCATTGACCTTGGGAGAGATATCTTGCTCTAAGTAGGTCTTAGGAGAAGGTTGTATTAGGGTTTTTAAGAAGCTACAAGGACAAAGAAGTTGGGTCGAAGTTGTTGGATGAGTAGCATTGTTGTAGCTGGCAGGTTGAAGTTGCAGTTTGTAATAGTTTTGTGCAGATTCAAGGACTTGAGGAAGGGCTGACTTGGTACTAGGAGAAGGACTTGGTCTTATGGATTGGATCTTTACATCTCATTTGAAGCAGATTCTAAGAAGATAAGAGTTATCGGGTTTTCCCCTTGGAGGGGTTTTGCCTTGGCTAAGAGCCTACATCTATTTCTTGTTTTGTTTCTTGATATTGTTTGATGAAAAAATCTAACTAAAGAACATAAAGAAGATAACTAAGATTCACAAGCAAGTATCAAGGTTAAAGAAAATAAGATATAATTGTTGCCATTATCGATTTTCTAACGAATTTGTCATCAAGTATCCATTAAAGGGACTATATTTGCACCCTTTGACCTTAAATCTCCTATATAAGAAAGTCGCCAGGGTTTCTAAAGAGATGAATTATCATTCCACCTGCTCTATCCAAGGTCCTATTGTATAAATCTTGTCCTCTTGACTCCATTGCCCACTTGAATGAAGTGTTGAAATTGTAAAAGGGTCGGTCTTCGTAATTGTCATTGTATTTGTATCAATTTGTATTTTATGTAAAAAAAATAAGAAATAAAATTATTATTATTGTTTTTATTGTCTAAGCATTTTCTTCATGACCCTTGCAAAAGAAATAAAATCGAAAGTTGTTAAGTGTCATTTGTCCACATTGGCCAAGTTGTCCCTCCAAAAGATAAGTTGGCCTGCCCAAAGGATGTGTCCTTTCGTATGAAAGAACAACTATATATTGGCACCTATCCTCCACCATTTGGCAACCAATTTGGTGAACTTCTATGTTAGAGAGAAACTTAGGTATGTGACATGGAATCTGAGGCTCCTAATGTATGAAATATACAAAGGATCTAAGTCTACTTATCTTTGTGATGATGCAATAATATGAATTTCCTAAAGGTATAATGCTCTGCGATGATGCGAGCTTTCAGAAGTACATTCTCTTACAATGATGTGAGTTTCAAAAATATATTCTCTCATGATAATGTGAATTTTAGAGGCATGTTCTACTGTGATGATGCGATTTTCAAAAGTACATGATGATGCAAATTTTAGAGGCATTTAAGGACAAACTTATCGCTGATTGATGGACTATCTTATGGACTAAACATCACAGAGTTTGAAGGGATGACTTGGCACTTGAATCATTGGTTAGTTTGACTTGGATTTGTCTTGTTGACGAAGAACCTATAAGGAAAGGATTGGCGGGTTTTCCCCTTGTGGGTTTTGCCTGGCCTCTGGCCTAATCTCCAGTGTCTCTTGTGCACTATGATCTCTATTTTCTCATAGTGGAATGGTGATTGCTTGATGATTAATAAAAATAAACTAAGAAGAACACTAAGCATTTTCACAAGTAATTATCATGACTAGAAATTCAATCTTGCAATTGAATTTCAACATGGTATCAAAGCTAAGGTCTAAGAGAGTCGTGAAGTTTATGAGAGATCGAAATTTACAAGCAGATCTAATTTTGTCACATGTTATCGCCCGAATTGTACAGGCACCACGACAACGCTTAAGATGGGGGTTGCCACTCTGATCCCCACCCACTCGGTTCTAGCTGTATGGGGTGGTAGTCCCTATGGAATGAGGTGAAGGAAAACAAGTTGGAAACCAACTTGTTTGGGAGACACGAATGAGTGCCCTAGCCACTTGGTTGAATTTAAGCAAGATTATTAGTTAGATTAGATTTTAAAGTATAAGACCAGTGCCTTACTGGAGTCACAAATTCTTGCTTATAGTAAATTGGAACCAAATGACTAGATGGACACTTGTTGTTTGAGATGATTGACTAACCTATATGATATGCAAGTCCTAGGACCTATATGAGATGCAATGATCTTGGTTAATTTTACTTATATGCCTGGTCTAAGTGTAACCTTCGCTTAACTATTTTGAAGCTAGGCTCCAAGTTCGGTTGTGGGAAGGAGGCCAACAGGAAGCAAGCTAGGGCCTAATTAATGATACCTTCTGTTGTGCTCTTATCACCTGATACCTTCGACATTGTAGAGACTGTGACTCTGACGACTGCAAGGTCACTGTGTTAACCACTGAAGAGTTGTCGAACCCCTCAAGCTAGATGAGAAGGGTTGCCCTATGTTTCTATCCACCTAGCTTATGCTACGACGTAAATTATTAATGCAAGCTAGGTCTAGGATGCTTAATGCAACTTGATGAGTGAAAATTATCTCGATTTAAGATTGTTTATGCTACTTAATTACTTATTGTGAATTTGTCTTAAAGCAATAGTACTTAACAAATTTAAGATACAATATTAAGCAAGAAAGATGCTGAAAGATACAAGTGCAATCTTCAAGAAATTTCCACAAGATGTTTAACCCATTAAACCAACCTATCCACTTATCAATTAAGATGCCAATCACAGTTATTAGAGATGTAAAACAAGATTATACATGATCTTATTACTCAATGCCAAAGAGATATGAAACTAGATTCACAAGATGCCAATATTCCAAAGAAACTTATCACCAGATTTGATTTATGATCTAAGTGCTTATATTGAGTGAGCTTGTTAGATGTGAAGCATAAATTCTTATAACATATAAGCTCACAAAAGACAAATAATATTAGCCACTTTCACAATATAATGGCTAGGAGCAAGTAACCGAACATAAGGTTATGAATATACTTGGGCACTTTTATGAGCAGCGAGTGATTATTATGAGAGAAGTAAACAAGTTAAGATAGCAGTAAGTGAATGCCATCCAACAATGCCTATTCATGCCAAGATATGCCCAATTGCCAAGTAACCTGATTAACTAAAAATCATATATGTTAGCCTTCTTGAGATTGATTCTTCAGTAAATTTTCAAATCTGAAATATTAATTACAACAGTAAATAACTACAGATCAGCAAGCTAATGATGCCAAAAATAGATGATCAATATTGCCAAAAAATAGCCAAATTGCATTAAAACTTGAAAATTTCAATTTTTAGCGCTTTTAGACAGTATGATTCAACAAATTTCAGAACTGATATGTTTATTACAGTAGTAAATAAATGACAGATTAGCAAGCTAGCAACACTAAAGATAATGCCCAAAATCCCTGAAAAGAGTAAATTTTTGCTGGAAACTGGAAAATTCAATTTTTTTTGACCCTTATCAAGTGTATGCTTTAAAAATATTCAGATATGAATTTTTCAGTTATGCAGTAAATTCCAGCGGGTTTTAAAGCTAGATTTAGGCTAGATCTAAAGTGCCTAAATGGCCAAAATTCATATGAATGAAAATTTTGCAAATCTAAACAATTTTGACTATGTAGCATGTGATTTTAGGGCTTATTTCTTACTGATTTAATTACTATAATAAAACAGAGTTAAACTTAGGGTTTGGAGGTCAAACCCTAGGCCAAAGGCCTTGAAGATCCCTTGGTCAATTTTTTTTGAAACTTTGGGATCAAGTTATCGCTTGAAAAATAGAATTTTTGAGCTTCAAAACCTACAAAACCACCAAGTATATAGTCCAAAACATCAGAGCTAGGGTTTAATGCAAACTAGGGCAGAAGATGGCCAAGAAGAGCCAACACTAGGCTAAGGAAGCCCAACGTTGGGGGATAAGGAGGCTAGAATGATAGATCGGGGGTCAACAAGTTTGGAAAAGGCCACAAGAAGGCAATGTTGAAAGAGGAGGAGCCTCAAAGGCTTTTTGCAGGGCAAAAAAGGCTGAAAACAAGAGGACGCTGGGGTTTTGGGGCCTAAGAGGCCACAACAAACCCTCAAGGGCAACCGTTTAGCCTTCGAGAGGGAGGCTGAGACCAAAAAAGGCCATGGCTAGGCCCAAGAAGGCTAAAAAATGTAAAACCATTGTCTCAAATTTTTTTTCTTCCTTGGATTTGAATGTTGCTGAAAAGTCTTTAGTGGGTAGTCCTGCAAAATCTTAAAGAAACTAGATCTAACCCTCAAGGTCCTAGATCTAGCTATCCTTCACTCGATCCCTTGATCCAACTTGCAAAAAATAAAATACAACACCGAAATCCCAAATATATACAAAGTATTAAAAATCTTCAAAACCCAAGTTAGAAAAAAATAATTTACAAGTTAGATCTAGAAAATTATTTACAAGATTTACAAATATACAAGGGTTTTGAAAATTTTGAATTTTTGATAAATTTATTTTTTTATGGAGTTTTTTCCTTTGAAGAATGACTAGAAATGCTTCAGAAAATTTATGCTCACTATAACCTTAGTGAAGATTTAATCCACCATATAAAAACTAAGAATCCAAGCAAAATGATGCTTGCCCACAGTGTGTGAACTTGAAGACCAAGGATTGAGTACTTATAAACACTGTATTATTTCAAAATAATCACATAAAGCACAACATAGGAACCCTGTAGTCAATACATTCCACAGATCAACGGACAAAGCACCTGGAGTTGCACCCCAAAGTCTTTTATTATAGCAGAAAAAACAGTTCTCACTGGGACAATAGTTTACAAAAATGCTTCAACAACAATCTTCTAGCTAGAGATCAAGATGTTAGAGACTCAAATGACTTTCTAATTTATAAATAATTCCTCCAAATGGAAAAATATCGGGTAGTTTCTTTGATCCTTGTCAAAATAATCTTGGCCATTGATAAGCACTTCAATATTTTATAATTTTGGCCCTTGATTTATTTTATTTTTGAGGAATTTTTGAACTTATCATTTAATTCCATTTTAATTAGCTCAAAATTAATTATTTTGAACTAATTTCGTCAAAAAATTGATTTTGACTTATCTACCAAGGTCCAAGGGTCCAAATTTTCTTGAAATATACAATATTCCCTTGGTGAATGACCTTTAAAAATTGACTCTTTTAAGACTCGCGAATTTTTCCATTTGGAAAATTTATTTTCCCAAGACAATTAAATTTGACTCTAACTAATTAATTTTCTAGCTTAGGATTTAATTTTTTTTGCCAAAAAAATAAATTAATTTACACAGGAGGGGATTTAATATTTTTCCAACCTTCTAATATATAAGATTTTCCATTTAGAAGACTCGAAGAGGGATAACAAATTTTGCTTAGGCCCTCGAGACACATAACCCATCTGCGACACAATATGATCCAGTAAACGAAGTGATTTGTAATAAAATAGTTAAACCAATCAACTTAAATTATTCCCAAACCACTTTTACGTCAGACTCGACTAAAAACACTAGGACTCACTTAATAATTCGACAATAAATTTCACCCTAGCTTTGAGGTTTACGCTAGAGGGAAAATGTAAGGTCCCTATAATACTAGTGTAGCCCTTTATTGTTAATGTTAGTGTAGCCCCCTTATTGTTATTGTTGTGCCCATGTTATTACTATTGTGCCCCATAGAAATCCACTATTGTTATTGTTGTGCCCTTACATTATTATTGTTATGTAGGCTTTGATTATACTATGACCCCTTAGACTCCTATATATAGAAATGAGGTCTTGTTGTTTGTATCATCCAAGAATCGTTCATTTGTGTAATATAAAGGAGCTTGCCCCCTCGAAGAGACTGATTTTTAAGTTGTTGATTTATCTTTTTTTCTATTTTGTGAGTGGTTGCATAACATTTGGTATCAAAACTTTGGATTCTAGGGTTTCACTTCTTTAAACAGGTCATTTTGACATTTTCGCTATAACTTTTTTCTATGAAACTTTAGAAGTTAAAATTGCAACCACATGGAGCCAAAATATTGGTGAACCTCTTGTATGATTTTGAGACCTTATCTTGCTATATTTTCGGTGATATGATCAGAGGAAGTTAGGGTTTTTGCAGGCTCTAGAATTCCATCTCAAACCGGTGACATCGGGAAAATCCTCGTAGCGTTATCTTCGAGCATCAGATTTGAATTTAGTAAAAAGTGACTAAAAGAGGATAGACTGTAGTGCGTTGGGTATCATTTTCAGGGCCGAAGGTCTAAACAATGACACATGGCACTCTGTACAAGTTTGCTCCACTGAACTATGATCAAGCCATTGTGGGAGATAGGGCATAACTCTTTCTTGAAGAATCCAATATTGGTTTGACTTGTTGGGTTGGAAAGAAGACTCAGAGGGCTACTATAGGACAAAATTTCAGACCTTGGAGATTTGAAATTACAGAGATACAACTACTTCAATATCGAGTTTCTAAAAAGCAAGAAAAATGTGTGTATTTTTTAAATTTTGCATAACGTTTGTTTGAAAAATTAGTTTGAAGTGATTCAAAGGGCATAGTGAAACATAGATATCATTGTTTGATTTGAAAATGCCTGGAAACAAAAAAATGGACACACCTAGTAAGCAACTAGAAAAATCTTCTATTACACAGGAAGAAGAGGAATAAGTGCAACATTATATATTAAAATTGTGAAATCAAGTGTAACAAATTTCACTATCATAAAGAGTAACAAAAAATGAACTGGAATCTAAGATGAATGGTTTGAAATCTGACATGGAAGCAATGATGAATGTGAAGATGGAAGGTTTGAAGGATGGTTTAAAAACAAATTTGAAAAGGGACCTGGAAGGTTTGAAAGAAGGTTTGACAAAATTGCTACAAGAAATGCTTCCTAGTGGTGACAAGGTACTCCACGAAAATCATGATGAGGATAAAATGAATACAAATTATGATTTTAGAGACTCACATAGTGGTTGAAGACTAACCACATTCCAAAGATCGATATGAGGAAGTTTGATGGCAAGGATTTGGTGACATGGATATTACATATGGAACAATTCTTTGATCTACATGATGTGTCGAACACACAAAAGGTATGCATTGCATCTTTATATTTAAAACAAAGTAAGTTTGTATGGTATCAATGACTTTGTTTTCTCATAAACCACTTGTCACTTGGTCAATTTTTACGGAGGAAATGATAGCACATTATGAGGATACAAAGAGAAACACCTTCTTTAGCAAATTGATAAATATCAAACAAGACGGTTCAATGGCGGATCAGATTGAGGACATCCAAAAATTGAATATAAGGGTAAATGATATTCCAGAGGAGCATAGGATTGATGTGTTCATAGGGACTTTAAAGGATAACATCCAACATGAGGCTCGCCTTTGGGAACCTGATTCATTGGAGAAGGCAGTCAAGATAGCAATAAAAGTTGAAAGCAAAATTATGATAACAAGGAAGTCTACCACTCACAACTACAAAGATGTAAGTGTTGTTTCTCCAAGCCTTTCACAACCTACCAAGTTGACACCACAACAATTGGAAGAAAAAAGAGCAAGAGGGCTTTGTTACAATTGTGATAGCAAATACACTAAAGGTCATAAGTGTGTTGAAAATAAATTATTTTACATAGATTGTGAAGAGGAGGAAGAAAATGAACAAGAAACGTCAAAAGAAGAGGATATACACCAGGAACCAACTCCAAAGAAAGAAGAAATGAATCCAACCATATCTTGTAATGCATTGAGAAGAATTGCCGCTCCTCAAACTCTCAAGATAGAATGACATATCAAGAAGAAAAAGGTAATTGTGTTGATTGATTCGGATAGTAACCATAATTTTATTCCTTGTAAGATAACCAAGGAATTGAATTGCATCTTATATCCAACACTAGAGTGTCAAGTGACGGTTGCAAATGGAGGAACTATAAATTGCTCTAGAAAGTGCCATAATATCAAACTAACCATGGGGGAATATGTATTGAATAGTCCAATGCTTTCCATTCCAATAGGTGGCGTTGATGTTGTACTAGGAGTCCAATGGTTACACTCTTTGGGTATGATAACTTCTAATTTTCAAGAACTTTTCTTGAATTTTTTTGGGAAGGAAAGAAAGTTGAATTAAGGGGTATCGCAGGGAAACCTGGAAAGATAATCAACTCTAATAGCATGACAAAGCTTCTAAAGAAATAGCAACAGAGAGTAATTGCACAATTATACTAGAGGTTCAAACATCAAAATCATCTATTTCTTCAGATCTTCAAAAATTCTTGGAAAATCATTCCAAGGTATTTGAGATTCCCAGAGGCCTCCCATCTATTCATGATCATGATCATGCTATTCATTTGATTCCAAGAAGTGTTACTCCAAACATCAGGCCTTACATATATCCTTATGCCCAAAAAAGTGAAATTGAACATATGGTTGCAGAAACACTAAAGGTTGGTATAATTCAACCTAGTCAAAGTTCTTTCTCCACTCCAGTAGCAAGGATGGATCATGGCAGATGTGTCCGGATTATACAGAGCTCAACAAGCTCACTATTAAAGATAAATTTCCCATTCCTATAATTGATGAATTGTTGGATGAATTACATGGAGCACTTTCCTTCACTAAGTTGGACCTTATTTCGGGATATCATCAGATTAGAATGAAGATTGAAGACATTTCGAAAACAACATTTAGAACTGATGAGGGTCGTTATGAATTTTTGGTCATGCCTTTTGGGCTTACCAATGCACTTCCCACATTTCAAGGTTTGATGAATTCCATTTTCAAACCCTTAGAAAATTTGTGTTAGTATTTTTTGATGATATACTAAACTACAAAAAGTCTTGGAAGGATCATATTCAACATGTTGACAAGGTGCTCAAACTATTGAAGGAGAAACAATTATATGCAAAAACCTCCAAATGTTTCTTTGGAGTACAGAAGGTGGAATATTTGGGTCATATTGTATCTCATGAGGGTGTCAAGGTAGACCCTAACAAAATTAAATCCATTAAGGAATAGAAAATCCCTACAACCATAAACCATAAAGCATCTTTGAGCATTTCTCGGGTTGACATGGTATTATCGCAAGTTTGTTAAGAATTATGGGAGAATAGCAACACCTCTAACAACTTTACTGAATAAAGGCACATTTTCTTGGACCCCAGAAGCAACTAAGGCCTTTGAACATCTTAAAGACGCAATGTGCCAAACACCAGTCTTAGCTACGCCAAACTTCACAAAAATCTTTCTTGTGGAATGTGATGCCTCAGAAAATGGAATTGGTGTTGTTTTAATGCAAGAAGGAAGACCCATTGCTTCTGAAAGTCGTCCAATCAAAGGAAAGTATTTACACACGCCTATTTATGAGAAGAGAATGTTGGCAATACCTAAAGCAATGGAGACCTTACCTAATGGGAAGACACTTCAAGGTAAAAACAGATTGTGATAATCTTAAATACTTTTTGTAACAAAGATTATCTTCAGAAGAGCAACAAAAATGGGTCACAAAGATGTTGGGTTATGACTTTGAAATCATTTACAAAAATTGGAAGCAAAATGTTGTTGTAGATGCATTCTCAAGAAAGGATGAGGATGTGGAAGCATTTCTTTGTGCCATTTCTATTATCTAACTAGATTGGATAATCGAAGCAAGGGATGAATGGAAGAATGATGAAGAAGTGTGGACACTCATTCAAAAGTTGCAGCAAGATCCCAGTACATCTGATACATTTCGCTGGAAAAATTATTCATTATGGTACAAAGATCGCTTATATCTTTGTAAGAATTCCCAAGTCAAACAAAAGATTTTTTTGGAATTGCACACCTCTCCCTTGGGAGGGCACTTAGGATTTTTAAAAACTTACCACAAGGTCAAGAAGGATATTTTTTGTGATGACCTTAAATCTAATATTCAGAAGTTTGTCGCAGAATGTTTGGTTTGCCAACAAAGTAAAGTTAAGACAATTAAGACCTTGGATCTGTTACAACCTTTAGCCATTCCAAGTCAATGTTGAGAGGAGTTCTCAATGGATTTTATCACAAGTTTACTCAAGTCCGAAGGAAAGAGTGTCAACATGGTAGTAGTTGATAGACTTAACAAGTATGGACACTTTTGTGCATTATCTCATCCATTTAAAGCCAATATAGTTGCTATTGCATTTATGGAAACAATTCAAAAGCTACATGGAAACCCAAAGATTATTGCAAGTGACAAAGATCCCATTTTCACTGGAAATTTTTGGACGAAATTATTTTCTTGTCTGGGTAATCAAGTAATTCACAACTCGTTTTATCATCCTCAATCTGATGGGAAAACTGAGATAGTGAACAAATTTTTAGAAGGATATCTTTATTGCTTTGTATCTGATAAACAAACGTAATGGATCAAGTGTTTACCTCTGGTTGAATGGTGGTATAACTCTTCCTTCCCCACTGCAACAAAAATAACCCCATTTATGGCACTTTATAGATATCATCCACTGTCCATCACATCATCTTTAAGAGAAAATTCCAAGGTTAAAGCAGTGGAAGGTCACATCGAGCATCATCAATAGGTTCTCCAACTCTTAAAGGATAATCTCACTTTGGCACAAAATCGAATGAAATAACAGGCCGATCAACATCGCAGTGAAAGAAGTTTTGATGTAGGTGACTGGGTATTTTTACGGCTACAACCATACAAACAAATGTCCCTCAAGCAAGCTAAGAGGGATAATAAATTATCACCAAAGTACTACTTAGAAGGTGTTGCAAAAGATTGGTACTATGGCATACAAATTGGAGCTTCCTGCATTTTCCCTATTACACCCAGTTTTCCATGTTTCATGCTTAAAGAAGGTTATAGGTGACAAGCTCCCGATTCAAACAAAACTGCCAAAACTTGACGAGGAAGGAAAAATCATATTGGACACTGAAGCCTTCACTCTTGGATCAAAATGTGAAGGGATTTACAAAGTCAATGGTAAACCCATTCATGCATTGGTCCATGCTACTGATCTTCAGTGTGAGTTATGACATAAAATATTTGCTCACATACACTACAAAGCCTTATCTCATGTAAGGAAGATGGTCTTTGGAATGCCTGAGATTAGAATGGATCATGAAGTAGTTTGCCCAGGATGTCCAAGTGGAAAGCATATAAAGGGACCATTCCCTTCAAGCAGAACAAAATCTAATCAGGTATTTCAACTCATACATTCTGATTTATGTCGACCTATCCCTGTTATTTCTCTTGGTGGCTACTTGTATTTCATGATTTTTGTTGATGATTGTTCTTGCAAGACATGTATATTCTTTTTGAAAAAGAAAGGAGAACCATTTGACATGTTCAAAGATTTCAAGGTTCTGATTGAAAAAAATGGTGTGGTGGAGAGGAAGAATATAACCATTATGGAAGCAGCCAGAGCCATGTTGCATGATCAAAAGCTACCAAAGTTTCTGTGGGGAGGAGTTGCAAATATCATTGTTTATGTGCAAAACATAATTCGTCATCAAAACTTAAACAATAAGACTCTTGAAGAAGTCTTCATTGGTAAAAGGCCTGAGGTGAGTCATTTGAGAATCTTGGTTGTCCTGTATACTTCCATGTGCCAAAAGAGAAAAGGAACAAGCTGGAAGCTTCAGGTAAGAAAAGTACATTTGTTGGTTATTGCTATAATTCAAAAGCTATAGAATTTATGTACCTGGTCAAAGAACTATAGACTTTAGTAGAGACGTAACATTTGATGAAGATGCGGCTCTTAGAAAGCAAGAGACTGTCCTCCTCCTGCCATTGTTGAAAGACACACTGTTAATGAAAAAGGTTGCATTTGAGTCTAAACCGGACCTCAGAATGAGCTTGTTGATAATCCAATGGGTTCCATGGATCCTTTAGATCCTCCACCACATGATCCTCCTAATAGAAAGACACCCCTATGGTTGTGAGATACCTTGTAAGATGTTGAACAACATGCTACCCCAAGAGGAACGTTCAAAGAAAGTAAAAAGCCAAGTCGGTTTCAAGGGTATGTTGCTGCCATGAGCAACGTCATTCATGCATAACCATGCACCTTTGAAGAAGTTGCAAAAGAAAATTTCTGGAAAGTTGACATGACTGAAAAATACGAGTCCATCATCCAGAATGATGTTTGGGAAGGGGTTCCTAGACCTCAAGGTAAATCTGTTGTCACTTCCAAATGGTTGTTTAAGATTAAACATGGTGTAGATGGTAGTATTGAAAAATATAAAGCTAGATTTGTAGCTAGAGGTTTTTCTCAAAAGGAGGGAATAAATTACGATGATATTTTTGCACCTCTATCTCGATATACTACTATTCGATTTGTCGTTGCCTTAGCTGCGAGCCAGAGATGGACTCTTCACGAAATGGACGTGAAAACTGCTTTCTTCAATGGCTTCCTCGAGGAAGAGGTATTTGTGGAACAACCACAAGAATTTGAAGAGCATGATAAAGAAACTCATGTATGCAGACTGAAGAAAGCCTTAATATGGGTTGAAGCAAGCTCCAAGAGTTTGGTATGCTCGCATTGATAACTAGATAAAGCTTAGTTTCACAAGAAACAGTGCAAACCCAAACCTCTACTTTAAGACAGTCCAAGGTATACCTTTGATTTTGGTATTGTATGTAGATGATTTATTCTTGACAGGAGGAGAACCTCTTATCCTCCAGTGTAAGAGGGAGTTGGCTTTTGAATTTGAAATGAAAGACCTTGGTTTGATGCAATAGTTTTTGGGTTTAGAGGTCTGGCAAAGACCTGGTGACATTTATCTTTCTCAAGGGAAATATGTTGTTAAGCTTCTTGAAATATTTGTTATGGTAGAATGTAAGTCCATGCATACTCCAATGGAAATGAACTTTAAGAAATTATGTGGCAAAGCTGTAGGACCTAGTCTGTAAAATCCCACAGAATATAGACATCTCATTGGTGTTTTGATGTTTTTGGTAAACACTAGGCCTAACATATGCTTTGTTGTAAGCACTTTAAGTCAACATATGGTTGATCCCTTGCATGTCCACTGGATTGTTGCAAAACATGTACTCATATACTTGCATGGAACTATCAATCTAAGATTGAAATACACATCTAAAAATGTAAGGCTTCATGGATATATTGATGTTGATTGGGTTGGTAACTCTATTGATAAAAAAAACACTTTTGGGCGCTGCTTTAGCTTGGGATCTGCCATGATCTCTTGGATTAGCAGGAAGCAGAAGTTTGTTGCACTGTTGAAGCTAAGTACATTGTTGCTAGCATGGCTATCTGTGAGGCAGTTTGGTTGAGGAAGCTTTTTGGGGAACTATTTGAGAAAGTTCCAGACACAACAATATATATTGTGACAACAAGAGCGAGATTTGTCTTGGAGAAAATCTTGTGTTTCATAACAAGTCCAAGCATATAGAGGTCAAGTATCACTATATCCGGGATATGGTGCAGAGAGGAGCAGTGGAGCTCCATCACATCTCCATTGATGATCAAATAATTAACATTCTTACCAAGCCTTTACCGAAAGGAGAGTTCCTAGTTTTTAGAGAGCTGCTTGGACGTATGCTATGTCACAGGGTTCGGCGAACCTAAAGGTTCAGGTTCGAAATTCGGAGAACCTGAAAAAAATTTGAAATTCGTTAAGGTTCGCCGAACCTGAAAGTCGAACCTGAATGAACTCGAACCTCAACGAACCTGAAGGCGAATTTTAACAAATTTTTTAAGGTTCGATTTTTTTAATGATGCACTAAGAACTTCATTATGATAGCCATGATAGCTGTTTTATCCTACCTTCATCACTGTACTCTAGACCATCATGTTGACTGTGATCACGCGAGAGTGTATTCCATGACTGCAGGATCATTGTGATCTTTCTTACACTGAGACAGTGAGATCATGTAAAGATAGTGAGGGATCCAAAGATCTTTCCATTACATATATATATACATTGACTGTTAAGAAATAGATCCACCGAGATGAGATACTATTCCTCACTATACTGAGGTCCTTACTGTCTCATTTATTCCGAGACTGTAATGGTTACTGTGCCTCTTTGTTATGCAGGGATTGTATCCTCCGAGAATGATCATTTCTGCGGTTTTGTTATTGTGCCACAATTGTAGTATATACATATATATATGTGTGTGTGTGTGTGTGTGATTGAGACAACGTCTAACATCAATCTTATTGGGCCGAGAGAGAGGTTCTATCACTGTTGTTCTTTGTCTAGAGTCTAGACTTCTACAGGAGTATCACCGAGGCCTTGATGCCAAGACTGCTATGCGAGATCCATTGACACTGTGCCTTTGTTCTAGATCTTTGCTTCTCCATTCAGCTGAGATCCTCACAGGTATGTCGAGATCACTAGCTGTGCAATTGTGATATGTCTAGGTAGATTTGTATGCTAAAACAGATATGCCGAGAATGTCTAATCCTTCAATCTTTGCAACGTCCATTATACAAGGTTATTCCTGCTCCATTAGACCGAGGTCATATATAGATATATATATAAATATATATATATATTGAAAAATATGTATAGTCGAACCTAATGCTGAACCTCATTCGAACCTGATCGGAAAATTCGAATTCGAATCGAACTTAATCGTTGTCGAACTCGAACCATGTGACATAGGACATATGGACATGACCTTTCCGAGAAGTAGTCACAGTTGGTTGAGAACACTGAGTTGCCTTCCCCCCTTGTCAAAGCTCATAGGATTAGGGAATGGTGCCGGAAAGCTCCTAAGGATGAGGGACCTCTCGTGTAGCGTGTGCCCCAAGAGTAGGCTTCAATATGCATCTGACCCATAGCCTGGGACGTGGGAAGAGCCACCTATCTGGCCAATAGGCGTAGCGAGACTTGTCTAGGATGCAGGTGTTCCACCACTTGACACTTGGTTGTGTTTGATTCTTGTCTGTGTGACTTGTTTGAGTTTTCTCTATGTGATGTTTGTGTTCTTTCACCTAATTTTTGAGATGAAAATTGGTTGAGTGTAATCCTTGTTTATGTGACATGTAATGATCCTTTCCTTTCCCAATTTGTGTCAAGTGGATGATTCTTCTTTAGATTGCAACTTGATTGTTACAGATATTACAGAGCAGAGTTTCGCTGAGATGAATGAAAGAGATCAGAGGAAGCATAAATCTTTGATGCAGAAAGAAATTCCTCCCTAACTGAGAGGGTGTTAAAATTTGGCAACTTAGGGATGAATTTCTCTTGGAAGAAATCATACTTTCAGTGTTGTTGGAAACTCCTATAATAAAATTTCATTTTAAACAATTCTAATATGACTTTCCAAAAATAGTAAGTCACATCTCAATTTGGAAGGGACTTTCCAAAAATAGAAAGTTATGTCTAAATAATCAAAGATGATCTTGACATGTGGAATTCACTTTAAAATCAAATCAATCATGATTATAAAAGTCAAGAATTAATATATTTATCCTTATTAGGATTATTGTTATTATGATATTATTATTATAAAATTCTCTAAAGTCATTTACCTTTAATTGATTAATAAAAAATGAATTCTCTCATGGAATAAGTAAATCAAATTGATAATCTCTTACTTGGAAAATCAAGCCTCTGTCTTGGAATAAAATAGTAACTCCACACTTAAGAGAATCTAACTCTCTCACACTAATTCAATGTATAGCAAAAGTGTAACATCTCTTCATTAAATGCACTTGTAACTCTCTCATTCAATTTGATTTGTAACTTTCACCAAATATTCTCTCATGTCTAAGTGTAACTCCCTCTCTCCATAATTTGAATGGTAGCTCCTCAAGACAAATGTATCTCTGTCTCTATTCTTGGGATGAGTTACACTTCTCGTTAAATAACTCCTCCCTCATGGAATTCAATTCTCCTATTTTTGGCCCAAGACATGAATTTATTTTGTAACTCCTTCCTTTCTCATCTATTTAAGCAAGAGCAAGTGAGAGTTGAGAGTGAAGAATGAGAGCTAGTGTTGAGTGTGTGCAAGAAAAGTGTGAGAGCAAGTGAAGAGTAAGAACAAGGGAAGAGCTAGAGCAAGCGTGAAAAACAAGATCTTATCAAGAGAAGGAGATCTTCAAACAAAGAGTAGCATGTTCATTGTGAAGAAGGAGAGCTAGTGTTGAGTGTGTGCAAGAAAAATGTGAGAGCAAGTGGAGTGTAAGAGCAAGGGAAGAGATAGAGCAAGTGTGAAGGACAAGATCTTATCAAGAGAAGGAGGTCTTCAAGTAAAGAACAAGAGCACTTCAGCTCAAGGTTACTTGAGAGCAGGAGCAAGGAGCGACATTTTCAAAAGCTCCCGTGTTGAAGAATCTAGGGCAATTAGGTTAGTGGGATTCTTCTTTGGCTTGATAACAATTTGTGAAGCACTTTTACAATTATCTTAGCTTGATCTTCTTCTTATTATTAGTGTCTGTGTTTCATCAAATTGCTGCCAAAAACATAAAGACAAGAACACAAATGTTGGCTCTCTGCTAGGGTAGAAACCTCTCTCTTAGAGAGGAAAACCCTTTGGTAAGTTTATCTTATTGAAGCTTCTTATTGCTCACTGGCAAACCCTAGACCCTTGACTAAGATGTCCTCTAAGCACAAGTCAAGTCCTTCCTCTTTTCTGCAGTTGGTTCCTCGACACATCGACTTCCTCCTTGCAGCACTTTGCTCCCTAGCACTTCGTCCTCCTTCTTTGTTTCTTGTCTAGAGATACACCTTCCTTGAGTGAGCCTTCTAAATGAGATGTTCCTCTTCTATCCTTTGCTCAAGTAGACTTCTTCTTTTGTTGACCAAGCCAGATCCTTCTTGAGATATGGGTGTATGACTGTACTGTTGCTTTGTTGCCCTTGCTTTCCCACGTGTGGAGGGTACCCTTAGTGAATTAGGGACCTTTCACCTTCGCTAGAGAGAGAGACTTCTTCGCTTGACTTGGGAGGCCTTGTAGGTCTAATTTCTAGCCCAAACACCAACGAATCTTGCACTGAAATGTTACTGTTGTTATATCTGCAATCTGTCCTTCTCTTCGCATGTGTGACTATTTCTAGCCCTAGAAACAGTCCCCTACACTTTGGTCTTCTTCCTCCTTTTTTCGCTTGTCTTGGAGACCCTTAGACTTGCCTTTTCCCTTCACTTTCTCGACTTCCACCTTCGCTGATTTCAGAGCTTGCGTTGTATGCTTTATGAGGGAGTGTACAACCTCTATATATAGAGGATTGTCCCTCCTCTAGGCCAACATTCTATCTTCAAGCCAACTTGATCATATCTTCACTATTTTCTTTGTTTGCTTCATTTGGATGACATTGTTGCATGGAGAGGACTTGGACTTTGCTTGGAGGTATTCCTTTCATAAAAATAATTTCTCTTTTCTTGAATAAATACAAAAGTCAAACTTATATTTAATATTTATGAAGACCGAACCTAGTTACACTTCCTTCAACACCTGGTTTGGGAGCGAATCGAGAGTGAATTTTTATATAATATATATTTTTATATATTTTGATACATATATGTCAACAAAAGCATGTAGAATGATGAATTAGATATAAAAAACATAAAAGCATGGATTGAACCATATAACATCAATCATCTAGGTTATAATCTTCATCAACCACATCCACAAGTTAGTAACATACGACATATCGAGTCTCATAATTCGTCAATCTTAAAGTTTCAAGCTTTCAAAATTCAATGTATAACTTTTGTCATCATTTATCACTAAAGTTGTACTTGTAATTGTTACCATTATGAAGTAACCAAACTATAACAAAGAATATCTAACATGAAATGAAAATGTTTCAGCTTTCAATTTTCATGAGGCATCATATTCATAATTCATTACAATGAGTTATAAATGCCAACTTCAAACTTCAAACTTAAATTGTCATAAATTGTTTATGAAAAATACCATAATAAATACAAAAGAGTCGATAGTTATAAAAAGTATAAGAAACTAGTATAGACAAATAAATCTATTATCTACTGCTTGACCCTCTTTGCCATGAGAAATTTCTAATTTCTTGTCTCGTGCTTTATTGGGAGTCTCCCCCTGCATAGTTGAACGACCTTGGTGCTCTTGATCATTGGGAGTCTCTTTCGCAAAGAGGGCTTGGTGCTCTTGATTAAATACAAGTTCCATACCCTAGTACATGACAAAATCCAATGGAGACATTGCAATCCCCCACAATCCTGAAATCCTGAAAAAAAATGACAAGTGTATCAGATTTTGAGTGAGGTCTAAAATTCTACTTTCTCTATATGAAATCCAACGAGGTCGAAACCACTCTCAAACATGAGTCATTTCATGGTAATGTTAAAAATTTAAGTAAAAGGATAAAAATGAAAGATAAAGGAGAATGCCACTTTTACTTTAACAATTTAACATTGGCATGAACTAAATATCAATACTAGGGCCATAGGATTGAACATTAGGCTGCCACACTAAAAAAAAATTGTAATAGATCCCTCTATCACTCCTTAAAAGGTAGGGAGTAATTTTTTTTTCAGGGGGTGTGCTCTTGAAATTCGCTGCCACAGGGAGCAAATTCGGGAGCGCACTGCGGGAGCGGATTCGACAGGGGGGCCGCTCCCTCGCAACCATGCTTCAACTGCAACTTGATCAGACATTGGTGACTTTATTCATTCTCATTTTCTCTCTTTTTGTACTTTGCTAAACAATTGAAAAATTCTAATAAAGGAAGAATCATTTGGGTTTTCCCCTTGTGGGTTTTGCCCTGGTCATTAGACCTAACTCTCAGTGTTTCATATTTGTGTTTCACTGTCTTCATATGATCCTTAAGTTTATGTTCTATCTAAAATTGCTGATTTGAAAAGTTGTGAAGAAGAATCTTCATTCTAAATAATTGTAACAACATAGAACATTCAATTTTTTGCAAAGTACATTCAGTTTTATGCAAAGTACATTCAACTTTCTGCTAAGTACATTCAGTTCCATTCAATTTTCTGCAAGTACATTCAGTGTTTTGCATAGAACTTTCAGATCTTAACATATGAAACCATGATAATATTAGATTTTGATGGATCCAAGTTTCTTTGGACAGTGTCATCTATCTTCTATTAAAAAATTGCGGACCTATGGTAAGGACATGAAGCACTTTATCTGTGGAACCTTGCAAAGATTATAAGGATACTGCACTATGATGCAAAGTGTAAGGAATTGTGCAAGACAAGCAACTATGTTATATCTAAATGAAAAGATTGTGATCCGAGTTATTAGGAATTAGATCTCCCTGAAAGTGACAAGGTTAAAATTGTAACAGTCTGAGACATTAGTCCAAGATGGTACCTCTATGAATTAAGACTTGAAAATCTGATATCATATTTACTTTTGTGGCACAAATCTGTGAAGAATATACTATACATAATAGAAGAACAAGATATATATTACACTCACTATACAATGGTGACCAAGTTTGACAATACATATTACAAGGCGCTGGCCCATTGTCTTTTTAAAGCAACCTATACTCAAAGGAAGGATTGAAGGATGAAGTAAACATGCCATAGTTTGAAGCATTTAGACCATTCTATCTACCTCACTCCAGTATTCTCTTGAAGTTCGAAGTCTGCATCTCTGTAGCAAAGAGAAATTTGTATCATTTGTTTATGTGGAGGTTTGTACCCTTGGCCCATACGAAGGATTGTGACACTTACACGAAGGTTGATGTGCAGACCTTTTAGAGACCATACAAAGACCTAGTGGTAGATTTCTTATGGATTGAAGAATTGACTCTAGCTACGATGATGAGAAGTCAACATTGATTGTAAGTATATCTCTTTTAAGCAACCTAAGGAAGTTATATTATGAGACCTTACTCGAAGGAAAAAAATGGAGAAGTTAAATAGCTACGTATAATCCTTTATTTTTCATATCTCAAAAGCTAGGCATAGATCTAAATTTCTTTTGCCAATAAGGATGGACAGAGATCGACAATCTTAGAAGTCTAGGTCAATCATTATATATCGAATGCTAAATCTCTAGGGTATGAAGAAACAATCTTTATTTTAGGTGCTACTCTCATAAGCATTCAAGATCCTTTTCTTGCATATGAAAACTAAGTCTTATGATCAAGCTTAGATAATCAATAAGCTCCATCTCTAATATTGAAGGCTTACAAATGGCATTTCCAAGGTTTGTAAACCCTAGTAGAAGTCTGAAAACCCTAGGAACAAAAGCCCAAGATCAATTGTTTCCGTTGGAAGAAGAAGCCCTAATGACATAAACGAGTTCATGCTAATATGAGGACAAGGATGGTGATAATTACAAGAAGTACAAGTTTAAGAGGGAGTTGATTCTTTTTTTAAAAGATAAGTGCTCTACATCTCCTTTCTTTACTATTGTTGATATTATCTTGGGATAATGTTCCACACCTTGCTTAATTATATTTGTTCTTCCATAGTCTCTACTAATAAAATTCACAAGTCAATGATAAGAACTGCCCAAACCTTGACAATAGATGAAAAGAATGGGAAGAATGTAGCAAAGCACGAAGATTTTCCTTAAGAACATGAATGCAAAAAGAGAGAGTAGTTTGAAATATGGAAAAATAGTAGGATGAAAGTAATAAGGTTCTCCCAATAAGAGGGACAGGATCATGTTAAGACGATTGCCTCAGTTAGAAAAGTTATGAAAAGAAGCCTTATGATTAAAGAAGATCTCGTACTTTGGGAAAGAAGGACTCGTGAATCAAAGGAAGAAATATTGACTTCAAAGGGAGCTGCAGCATAATTTAGCATAAAGCATCTTACACTACATCTTGGGACTTGAGGATACATCGATTGCGATGGTAGTGCTGATGATGACTAGAGATACTACTGATGATTGGGATCTAGTATGATTTCTTGGCAAAGCATGAAGTAGGGATTTGTTGCACTACAAAGGCAGAAGATTTGGCAGTTTGGCTCCATTTGATGGACTATTTGATAAATTCGAATTGATACCTTGTGTTGATCTTAAGCTATACGAAGATTGTCAGTGAACCTGGAAAGTCGAAGCACACTATTTTTTGAGATATGATGCAAATAGGAGCCGAGAAGCTACAATGGATCTCCACAGACGAATGGGTAAACAATGCATTGATGGAATCCCTTACTAAGGGATAGGATGAGTATTTTTGAGACATGTTTGGGCTTGTGGATATCTCCTCCCTGTTTGAGAGGGGGTAAGGATGGACACCTTTATTCTCCATGTGTCATGTACTATGGCCAGGACTAACCGACATAAGTCTAGTACATGAACACAGATAGGGAGAATGGTGAATTGAATAAGCATCTTGGACGAACATTCTTGAGTCATGTATTGTGGTCGATTAGGATTAACACCCTAAGTCGAGTACATTGACTTGGTTAAAGAATGGTCTGGTGGACGAACATTTCATTTGGATTAGGAGGAAATGGTCTTGTGAGGACATATTTTGGTGAACCTAGGTGAGGTATGTGCCTTGAGAGGCAGTGGTGTCCTATTGAATGCCTCCCAACATTGTGCTCCAATCTAGTGGAGAGATAGAACTTACTTGTCAAGGCCTTGGTATTTTGAGAATGTTGGTTACAATGACGTTATCATCATTGATGCTTATCAATCCAGATCCTTTCTTATATGAGTCTTCAACTTGAGAATATCTCGATGAGTCATCATGAATACCTCCCTAGTTAAGAGCAGTGTTGAAATTGTAACTAGGGTCGTTCTTCATAATTGTCATTATACTCCTATCAATATGTATTTTATGTAAAAGAAAAAGAAGAAAAAATATTATTTTTATTGTCTAAGCATGTTCTTCATGACCTTTGCAAAATAAATAAAATTGAAAGTTGTCAAGTGTCATTTGTCCACCAATTTGCCAAGTTATCGCTCCAGAAGATGAGTTGGCCTGCCCAAAGGACGTGTCCTTTTATATGAAGGAATAATTATATATTGGCACTATCCTCCACCATTTGGAAACCAATTCAATGATCTTCTATGGTAGAGAAACTCGGGTCTGTGACATGGAATCTGAGGCTCCTAATCTTTGAAATATACGAAGGATCTAAGTCTACTTATCTCTGTGATGATGTGGATTTCCCGAAGATATAAGTTTCTATGATAATACGAATTTCGTAAAGGTATAATGCTCTGTGATGATGCAAGTTTTTCAGAAGTACATTCTCTTATAATGATGTGAGTTTCAAAAATATATTCACTCATGATAATGCAAGTCTTAGAGGTGCATTCTACTATGATAGTGCGAGTTTCAAAAGTACATGGTGCTGCTAATTTCATAGGCATTTGAGGGCAAACTTACGACTAATTGATGGACTATCTTATGAACTAAACATGGCAGAGTTTGGAGGGTTAACTTGTGTTGAGAAATCTAGGGGCAACTAAATTAGGTGATTTCTCTTACTCTGATAATTGCTTGTGATGTATTTTTACTTAACTTGATTATCTTCTTCTTTCTCTTGATTATTATTAGTATTCTCTTCATCAATCAAACAACTACGAAGCCATAAAGAACATTGAGATAAAGGGCACAAGATATAGGTGATCATCCAGGGCCAAAACCTCTCCAACTGAGAGGAAAACCCACAAGAATTATTCTCCTCTTATAGAGTCTTCAATTGACGAATTCCAAGACCTATGACCCTTGACCAAGACCCTCCAAGACCAAGTCAACCATTTCTTCCTTAGCGAGCTTTCCTTCCAACAACTTCTGTAGTCTCGACCTCCCAATAGATTCTTTTGCAACTTCAACCTACCCAACAAATTCTTCTGCAACTTCGAGATGCCCAACAAATTCTTCTGCAACTTCAAGCTGCCCAACAAATTCTTTTGGAATTAAGACCCCACTGCTTCTTCCTAGCACTTGGACTTGCCTAGCAACACTTTGACTTCCCAACGATACTTTGACTTGTCCAACAACACTTTGACCTCCCCAGCAACACTTCGACTTGCCCAACAACACTTCAACCTACCCAACAATAGTAGAAATCTTAACACAAGAGAAAGAGAGAGAGGCCCCAAACTTAGATCTTGCTTTTCTTCTCCTTTTTCATCCTTTTCCAGCTTCTATGATGAGGAGATCGAACTTGTTTGAGTGAGTGTGCTAATGAGGTTGAGATTCTTCTTATTTATAGGTTTTGAGGGGTACAAATTGCTTCCTTTAGGCCGACTTGTCCACTTGTGTAGTCCGACTTGATGACAAGGTCTTGGAGGGTCTTTTGACTTTATTTTGACTCAAATATTTTTTTCTTTTCAATATGTAACACGCCCAAAAGGGTCTTTCATACATGACAATGACTCATTTGACTTGTAGACTTAATGACAAGCCCTAGAAGTAATCAATGGATGCTTGACCTAAAAATAAATTTCCCTTGAGCATGAAACCCATGCCTCAAGAATAACAATAATATTTTTATTTTTCTCATTACATCAAATACATAATCATGATTATATATGTCATTATGAAGACCGAACCTAGTTACCTATTTCAACACTCCCTCTTCACTAGGGAGGTATTCATAATCCATACAAGGTACTTGGACATTCTCAATCTGGAGAATTTTCATAAGAAGAGTCGGATTGGTAACCCATCTGTTTAATATCATACCAACCAACATTGTCACATAGCAAGGCCTTGACTAAAAGCTCTATCTCTTCACAATATCAGAGCACAATGCTAGCGAAACCAATGACTTATAGACACCATCATCATTGTCTCTCAAGGTACATACCTCACCCGGGTGTTCACAGGGTATGTTCTTCCAAGACCATTCTTATCTTGGATTCCTAGTCCTCAAGGAATATCAATCCTCTACTACTACTCTTATCTTGGATGCCCCACATCATTCTCAAAGAGTATCAGATGCCATATGTTTACCCAATCCTCCATTCTTTCTTCCAAAGTGAAGACAAGAATGATGTGTATATTTCTCCTCATGGCCTTCACTAAGACTTATGGTTGTTAGTCCTGGTCTAGTGCATGACACATGAAGTAGAGAACTATATCTGTCACTCCCTCTTAACGAGGGATGACTAATCCATTCCTATAAAAGGAATGTACCCAAGCTCCCTCTTAACCAGGGACTTGCCCAAACCCCCTTTTAACTAGGGATTTGTTTTCAACAACTCACTTGTTCTTCGGTGGAGATCATGGTACCTTCAGTTGCTTGAAGAGCTCCTTCTTTCGATGTCATGAATTTCATCTTTATCATTGTGGAGCGTTCATATTTTGGGACTTCACCGTAGGGCATCAACCATCCATCACTTTCCTTCATGAAGTATGTTAGTCATGTCATCCTTTTCTTCATCGGAAAGCGGTCTTCTAATCCACATTTGACTTTTCTTCGTACAACTACTTCTTCCAAGTCATGTTTCCTTTAGGATCTTTCATCCAACCACATGAGTGTTAGTTGTAGGTGATATTTACAACTCTCTTTCGGTAGCCCTGTGTGAACCCATCTAGATGTTGGTCAAAAATAAAAAATGAACATCAAATCAAAGTTACCTTTTGTTATGGCCCTTCATCATGACATTTGCTTGTAGCAACATCAACATCCTGCATAGATATTGACACATCTCCAAGATATTCATTGTCAAGGTCTTCATAAGAGTCTTCATACCTTTTCCATGGAGACGTCATGGTCAATTCTCCTAGTAATTGAATGTTGATTTCCTTTTCTACATTCTCATAGTTGCATCTTTCACTATCTCTTCTTTCTTTCTTGACATATTGCTTCCCAGGAACTTTCATCCATAGTTCCTTCATCTTTGTCAACCACCTCATTTTCCATATGAGGACATATTGTGTTGATTTCATCTAGTCAATATGTGAACCATGCCCTCATGCATCTTTTCAATGAAAGAGATCCCTTTCATTTTATCATACTCATGAGGTAGTATTCACCCATGCTATTTGCAACTATATGATGACATGAATTTATCAAACATATGCATACATACCTATATTCTTCTTTTGGTCATCTAGGCTTCCTTTAGCAACTTCTTTTCTTTGATTATGAGTACTTCAACCATCGTGACATGCTGCATTCCTTTGTCATCATACCATCATTCTTCCAATCAATGAATCCCATCCAAGGTGGAATTCTCAGCGAGACTTGCTTCTTCCAAGAGATGACCTTCAAATGAAGATTTCAATGGAGGATCTTGATTATCCTCATCCTGCAAATGCTCCTTTCTAATGATCTATGATGAACTCTACACTAGATGATTTTCTTCTACCCATAAGTACCATTGATGCTTCCAATAAGGTTACCAAAAGCTACTATCTTTTAATGATCACTGACATAAACTTCTACTTCAACTATCTTTCAAGCTTCTTATGATGATATCATGCACTCTTGCTTCAATCGTATGCACCTATGATGTCATTTCCTAAAATGATGCATCTTATCATGCTTCTAGAGTTACCATGATAGCTATACTTCACAAAAACTGAAAAGAACTTGGTGGAGAGGATTATCTCAATCATAGTAGAGATCTTTCACTTCCTCCTTCTTTGACTTCTTCTTTTCAGCTTCTTCCACTTCTTCAGTGATATGGGCTTCTTCCCTTCCTCTTTTGTTGTCCTTCTTGAGCTTTGGACAATTTCTCTTGTAGTGCCCATATTAATGATAGCAATAACATTATTTTTGACATATCATTCTTCCCTTTATAAGGACCAAACTTTCCTTTTCTCTTAGCCATCGAAACACATGCTTGTGCTTGCTCGTTTGATCCTACATCACTTTTTGCCTTCAGGCTGGTTTCTTCAATTTTGCACAATGACCAAAGTTCATTGAATGGGGTAGCTTCCTTCTTTCCATAGATGTTTGATGTAAAGTTGCCCCATTCCTCTAGTACTGCATTGAGCACTATGGTGGTCATTTCCTTATCAAACATTACTTCTGCCAACTCTTGTAGTTGGTCTCTAATTTTTGACATTCATAAAGTATGAGGCTCTTCCTTCTTCTTTTGATATCTTCATCTTGTAGAGTTCTTGTCTTAATGAGATCACTTCTCCTGTAGTGTTTACAAAGAACAATTCGACAAGTTTGTCATATATTTCTTTTGATGTCTCCAACTTTGATACATATGTTACCATAGAAGAGCATTTTAAAAAGGGGTTTCCCCCATAGTGGGGTTTTTTCCTGGTCTTGGACTAAATCCTATGTCTTGTTGTTCATTGACTGTCTTCTATGATTTATGATCTCATAAATTAAATTTTAAATCTGCAAAAATTAACATGGTATCAGAGTTGTGGTGAAGATAAGCTCAAGAACAATAAGCGCTTAAGGCAATTATTTGCTGAAAGACTTTATTTGTTGCTCAAAATACGATAGTAGATCAGTTCAGATTGCTACATCCTTCTTCAAGGACATCGAGAAATTGTCAAAGGATTCAAATTATGTTGCTTGGAAACTCAGACTGGACAGCAACTTGGATGGAGAAGATGTTCTAGAGTATGTCCAAGGAGGTGTATCCTAGCCTCCTGAAAATGCCCCTGTTGCTGCTAAGGCAAGATACAAGAAAGGTGAGATCAAAGCCCGCAAAATTATCATTGATTCTTTGAAAGACCATCTTCTTACCTGTATCTCCAAACTGAAGATGTCTAAGGAAATGTATGACAAGATTGTTGGCATGTTTGAAGTCCAAAATCTGAATCACATCCTTGACTTGAAGAAACAACTCAAAGATATCAAATTGAATAAGGGATAATCTATTCAGTCTTATTTTACAAGGATTACTGAACTAAAGGAGCAAATTTTGTTCGCTGGCGAGCCCTTATCTGATAGGGAATTGGTACACACAACCCTTGATGGACTTCCTGCAACTTGGGAAGTATTCATTATGACTATCAGTAATAACAATGTTCTACCAACTTTTGATGAATTAATGGGAAGATGCAAGTAGAAAGAATCAAGGATGATTTCAAGGGGCAGAACTCAGAGACATGAAGAAGAACCATTTGCCTTTGTTGCACAAAGAAAGAAGAAGGAAAGGGAAAATTTTCGAAGCCAAAGTCCAAACCCAAGTTTTTCAATAAGAGCATGAGGAATGTTGAATGCTTTAACTGTCACAAGCATGGGTACTATGCTTGAGTTTGTCCAGAAAGAGGATCCTCTTATAATCAAAGGAGTAGAAACAACTACAATAATCAGTCCCCTGATTGAAAAAGGAGGAATTATGGAGGAAGAAGCAATACTCGCAGTGATCGTGATCAAGAGCCTTGTCCTCAAAAGAGATACATAAATACAAGGTATGAAAATAATGTCGCTACTTCTCAATCTGAGTACTTTTTGATTTCAATTTTGTCTAGTGCTTCTCCTCCAAATTCTTTAGATAGTTGGTTAGCGGATAGTGGGAACAAAGTGTCAGAAGGAGGTGAACAAAGTGTTGGGGAAACATAGTGCAGAGAAAAGGAACAACTTGACTTGTGCTTGGAGGATCTTCTAGTAAGGGGTGTAGGGTTTGGCATTGATCAAGAAAAAAACTTCAATAAGAGAAAACTTATTAAAGGGTTTTTGTCTCAAGAGGAGAGGTTTTGGCCCTAACAGAGAGCCAACATCTTGTGTTCTTGTTTTATGTTTTAACTTTTAATAGCAGTTTGATGAAGCACACACACATGCATTAATAAGAAAAGAGGAAGATTAAGCTAACAAAGACAAATTGTAAAATGACTTCACAAATAGTTATCTTGTCATGAAGAATCACTCTATACCTAATTGCCCTAGATTCTTGAACATGGTATCGGAGCTAAGGTGACACATCAAGGAAAGGGCATTTCAAGAACACTCATCAAGGAAGAACATCTACAAAATTTGAAGCATCAAGCCAAGAAGTCTCTAACACATCAAGGACAAGAAGGTCTATCATCAATCATTCATCAAGGGAGACTACAAAGCTAGAAGAAGAGCCTTATATAAAGGCACCTACAAAGAAGAGCAGATCAAAGAGGGACCTACATCAAGCAAGTCTCATCATCAAGCAAGCCCACTTGGAGAAAACATCTTGAGGAACATCAAGATTCAAGAAAAGCAAGCCATCAAGACTTCAAGGAGAAAAGAAGTCAACTACATTTCAAAATCTATCAAGTATATGTCCCCTTCTGAATATACATGAATGCCTTTTTGCAAGGAAAGCAACAAATTGGTAGGTACCAATAACTTTCTTGCATGGAAGAAGATGACTGATTTACTTCTCAAGGAGAATGAACTTCTAGAACATATCAAAGGGAATATCACTATCCTTGCTAAGGAACAAACTCAAGCCTTAGCCAAGTATAATAAGGATGAGACAAGAGCTCAAAGGATTCTAATAGAATCTATCAAGGACTCTCTCATTCCTTATGTCTCCAAATTTGAGACATCAAAAGAAATTTATGATAAGCTAGTAGAGTTATTCTTGGTATCCACAGCCAGAGAAGTGATATCTCTAAGAAAATAATTGTACAAGATGAAGATATCAAAGGAAGGAATAGCCCCCTACTTCATGAAGATCTCTGAGATGAGGGATCAACTTCAAGAGCTTGGGGAAGTCATGTCTGACAGATAAATGACAATTGTAGTACTCAATGCTCTACCTGAGGATTGGGGCAACTTCACATCAAGCATATAGGTCAAGAAGGAAGCAACCACACTTAGTGAAATGTGGTCTCTATGCAAGACAGAGGAAACCAAACTTAAAGCAAAAGAAGATGTGGGATCAAAGGAGCAAACATTTGCTACCATGGCCAAGAGAAAGGGAAAATTTGGTAAATTTGTTCCACGAAGAACAAACAACAAAGACATGTCCAAAATCCAATGCTATGGATGCCAATAACATGGACACTACAAAAGGAATTGTCCTAAGCTTAAGAAGGACAACAACAACAAAAGAAAGAGGGAAGAAGCTCACATGACTCAAGAGGTGAAAGAAGAAGAAAAGAAGCAAAAAGAAGGAAGATCCTCCGGATCTCTACTATGAGTAAGTCAAACTCTTTACTTCAAGTCTTCTTTCAAGGTTTTGAGTAGGATAGGAACATGTGGGAATAAGATAAAAATTTGCATGGCTGGAAACATCTTCTAGAACCTAGAAGCATGAAGTACATAGAGTTCTAGATACTCGTAAAAAAGTAGCATTTTTAATGAGAACAAAATGCATGGTTAGAAATATCTTCTAGAATATAGGAGCATAGCAGATATAGCTCAAGATATTCATGTAGAAGGAGCATACCTAGTATGGGACCTCATCCACGATGAAATAAAAATTGATCATGATTAAGAATCTTAGAAGACCTCCATCATCAAAAGAAAAGAAACATTTGCAAGGCAAGGGTCTTTAAGATCCTATGATGGAATCTTCAAAAGAAGGTTCATGAACCAAAGCAAATGTCTCATTGGGAATCCCATTCATGGGATTCAAGAAGAGGATGATATGTAGGCAAGCTAAGATGAAGCGAGGGGCCACACCAAGGACAACCAAATGACGCTAAGATGATCAAAGGAGAATCAAGATGAGGTATGTATGCATGAAAGTTTAGTCTTGATATCATTTGTATGATATTGAGTCATGGGAATAGTTCTATAACATGATAAAGTAGGAAAGAATCTCTTTCACCAATGACATGCTTGAAGGCATGTACTACAATGCAATAAAGGTCAACAAAAGGATATGCTCACATAAGGAGTATAAGATTGCTGACTAAGAAGTAAGAAGAAACGCTGACGAGTCCAGGAAACAAGCAATAAAGAAGTGCTCTCGCAAGGAGCATAAGGTGGTTGACCAATTTCTCCGAATAGAAGCAAATGAAGAAAGAGATCAAGCATGAGAAGAACACCATGATCACCGAGAATCACTATTTGACAAGATACTTTGAAGATATCTCCCAAAAGAAGGCAAGATAACTCTGACAAAGGAAGGAAGGACCCTTAACACCTTTGAAGGTCTTGGAGATATGAAAGGTACAAATAACTGATTCTACTCTACAAAAGATGTCGTGATGAAGAAGCAAAAGCAATGTTGAAGCAATCTTCGGATGAAGTCATGATGGGCTACTAGGTCGAAGCATGTAAACAAACAAGTACGATGAAGCATCATGAGAAGAATATTCTGAAGCATGGATAGATGACAAAGGATATTCTGAAGCATGGATAGTTGACAAAGGAGTAGCCAGATGACAAGAAAACCTAATGTATGACAAGAAAGCCACTTTCCATGAAGGAAGCAATGACATGACAATCCAGGAAGGAAAGTGATCGATGGATGGTGCCCTACCTAGAAGAAGTTTGAATGAAGACTGCATGACATCAAAGCGAGGAAGGAGATCAAGCAGCTGAAGGACCGACGAAGAAGAAGTTGCTGATGAATGAAAGAGTCCCTAGTTAAGAGGGAGATCTGACAGGTCCCTAATCAAGAGGGATTTTTGGATCACCCTTGATTACAAAGGAGTGACAGTTGTGTTTTTCCATTCATGTGTCATACACTAGATCAAGACTAACAACTGTAAGTCTAGATGAAGGACATGAATGGAAAGGTAAACACAAGATAGACACAACATTCTTGTCTTCACTTGGAAGAAAGAATGGGAGGATTAGGTAATCATTTGGCATCCGATACTCTTTGAGGATGTGTAGGGCATCCAAGACAAGTGTAGGCAAGAGGACCAATATTATTTGAGGGTTGGGAACCCAAGATAAGAATGGTCCTAGAAGGTCATACTCAGAGAACACCTGGGTGGGTATGTACCTTGAGAGACAATGATGAAGGTGTCTACAAGTGATTGGTCTCGCCAGCATTGTAGCTCATGATCTCATGAAGAGATGGAGTTGTTAGTCAAGGCCTTGCACTATGACAATGTTGATCGATATGATGCTACAACAGATGGACTGCAAATCTGGTTTCTCTAATGTGAATTCTTCAAGATTGATAATAGGCAAACACCTTGTAATGTTGTATGAATACCTCCCTAGTTAAGAGGGAGTGTTGAAGGAAATGTAACTAGGTTCTGTCTTCATAAATGTACTTTTGATATTTGTATTTATTCAAGAAAAGAAATATTATTTTTATAATATATGTCAATGAGTTTCTTGCTCATTGAAGTAGGTCTAGCACATGTTAAAGTGCTTTAGGTGAGTCAAAGAGTCAAAAGAATTATGTTGAAGACCTCAAGGGTATGCTACATTATGTATATTTATGTATAAAAGTCAAAGAAGACACCTCTAAGCAAAGTCAAGTCTCCTCCTAGCAAAGACACCATCAAAAGAAGCAATGGCACCATTAAAAGCACCTATCGCAGCAAAGGAAGTCAAGTTGGCCTCAAAGCAGCAAGTCGACCTAAAAGAGGGACAATCCTCTATATATAGAGGTTGTCCACTCCTCCAAAGAGAATGAATACACATCTCTGAAATATGCGAAGTAAGAAGGCAAGGAAAAGGTAGTTGAAGGATGAAAGAAGAGTCTCCAAGGGCAGCGAAGGAGAAGTCCTCACCGAAGAGTTAAGGACTGTTTTTTAGGGTTAATACAGTGACATGTGCGAGAAAATATAGGACAATTTGCAATTATATCAGCAGTAAGGTCATAGTCACATGTTCATCATCGTTTGGGTTAGAAATTAGGCCTACAAGGCCTCTCAAGTCAAGCGAAGAAGACTCTCTCTATCGAAGGAAAAGGACCCTAATTCTCTAGGGTATCTCTCACATGTGCGACAATTAGGGCTGCAGTGTTGTCACACTAAGGAAGAACGAAGTGTCGGAAGAAGGAAAAAATGCCAGGGAACAAAGTGCCGGAAGGAGGTGAACAAAGTGCCGTGGAAACATAGTGTTGAGAAAAGGAACGACTTGACTTGTGCTTGGAGGATCTTCTAGTCGAGGGTTCTAGGGTTTGGCATTGATCAAGAAAGAAGCTTCAATAAGAGAAAACTTACTGAAGGGTTTTCCTCTCGAGAGAAGAGAGGTTTTGGCCGTGGCAAAGAGCCAACATCTTGTGTTCTTGTTTTATGTTTTGATAGCAGTTTGATGAAGCACACACACATGCATTAATAAGCAAATAAGAAGATTAAACTAGCAAAGACAAATTGTAAAAAGACTTCACAAATTGTTATCTTGTCACGAAGAATCACTCTACAACTAATTGCCCTAGATTCTTCAACACTTCTATCTCTTCTGAAGAAACAAATGATGATGTGGATCCCTCTACCCATGAACGTGATCATGAGGAACTAGATGAACCTTTTGAGGATAAGGATCCATTAGATCCTCCTCCATATGAGAAAAGGCCTGTATGGCTTCGTGATACTCTACAAGATGCTGAAAAACATACTTTTCCGAGGGGCACTTTTAGAGAAAGCATGAAGCCTAGTCGATATCAAAACTATGTTGTTTCTATGAGTTCTATCATACAAAGTCAACCTCAATCATTTGAAGAAGTAGAAAAGCACCAAGTATGGAAGGATGCCATGAGAGAAGAATATGAACCCATTATTCAAAATGATGTATGGGAAGTTGTTCCTAGACCTCAAGGCAAATCAATTGTGACTTCAAAGTGGCTGTTCAAAGTAAAACATGGCATGGATGGCAATATTGAAAAATATAAAGCAAGGTTTGTGGCTCGAGGTTTCTCTCAGAAAGAGGGAATTGATTTTGAAGACATCTTTTCTCCTGTTACTTGCTATACCACCATTCGCTCTATTATTGCTTTAGCTGCTAGTCAAGGGTGGACTCTCCATCAGATGGATGTCAAGACAACTTTTCTCAATGGTGCTCTTTTGGAGGAAGTATGTGTTGAACAACCTCAAGGCTTTGAGGTACATGACAGAAAAACCCATGTGTGCAGATTCAAGCAAGCACTCTATGGCTTAAAGCAAGCCCTGAGGGCTTAGTATTCTCACATTGACAACTACTTAGTAAAGTTGGGATTCATGAGGAGCAGTGCTAATCCAAACCTCTATTTCAAAGGTTTACAAGGTATGTCTTTGATTTTGGTATTATATGTTGACGATATGTTTTTGACAGGTAATGAACTACTGATGATTCAGTGTAAGAGGAAGTTTGCCTCTGAATTTGAAATGAAAGACCTTGGTATGATGTACTTCTTTTTGGCGTTGGAGGTTTGGCAAATACCTGGGGAAATTATTCTTTCCCATAGGAAGTATGTTGTAAAGAAATTGGAAAGGTTTGGAATGGTAGATTGTGAATCCATGAGCACTCCCATGGAGATGAACTCAAGAAACTCTCTGGTGTTGAAGCTGGACTTGATTTATCTGATCCATCTGAGTATCATCAGTTGATTGGAGCATTGATGTTTCTAGTGAGCACTCGTCTTGATATTTGCTATGTTGTAAACACCTTGAGTCAATTCATGACCAAGCCTTTACATAATCACTGGGATGTTGCTAAGCATGTGCTCAGATATTTGCATGGGACAATTATTTTCGGTCTTCGATATACTGTTGGCAACATAAAGATGCATGGTTATACTGATGTCAATTGGGTAGGCAACATTGTGGACAAAAAAACCACTTTAGGATGTTTCAGTTTGGGATCTGCCATGATCTCTTGGATGAGCAGGAAACAAAAATCAGTGGCTCTCAGTTCCGTAGACGCTGAGTATATTGTTGCTAGCTTAGCTAGTTGTGAAGCTGTCTTGTTAAGAAAACTCTTTGGAGAGTTATTTGAGCAAGTATTGGATACTATAGTGATATTATGTGATAATATGAGTGTGATCTGATTGTCTGAGAATCTTGTATTTCATGACATATCCAAGCACATTGAAATCATATATCATTTCATTTGAGACATGGTATAGAGAGGAGCAATGAGACTCCTCCACATTCAGAGATTGATGAGCAGATTGTTGATACACTTGCTAAAGCACCGTCGAAGAAGAAATTTCTAGTCTTCAGAGATATATGCTTGGATTAAGGGATGTACCTCTTCCGAATTCGGGATCCGACTGATCAAGAACACTAAGATGTGTGCTCTTCCCCCTTGGTTGAGCTCCCAGGGATGAGGAATTAAGTTAGTGAGCTCTTGGGGATGAAGGACTTCCAATCAAGAGTATGCCCTAGTCATGTATCTTGTTTCCCACCCATCTGGCCAATGGGTGCTAGCTACTTGAGATCGGATGGTGATCCTTACTAGTCATGGTAAGTTGTATCCTGCTCAAGTTTGAAGATGTTGGTGTTCTTGAACAACATGGATTATGAGCCTTTGCGTTGTGCTATTATGGATTCTTAGCCTTTGAGCTAAGCTATTATGGATTCTTAGCCTTTGAGCTGAGCTATTGTGGATTCTTAGCTTATTGGCTATGAGCTATTATGATTTCTTAGTCTTATTGATTGAGTGATATTCATTCCGGGTGTTTGCATTTGGCTCCTTGATGATTATTTGGATGGTATTTGTTCCAGGTTTTAGCATGTGACTCCTAGATGTTGGGTGGAAGCATTTGGCTCCCCAATGATTATTTAGACCAGGTTGAATCTTGAGACTCCTTGGTGAAGGTTTCTTAGCCTTTATTTGGTTGAGCTTGGATTCAGGGTGGTAGTAGTAGCTCCCGTGCCTTGAGTATTCTTCTTTAGATTCAAGAATGTTCAGCATGAGTCATGATGATTTGATAGGTACAACAATTTTGGCTTTATTGATGGAAATTCCTTCCTAGTTGATAGGGAGTGTTGAATTTTTGAGCAACTAGGGAGAAATTTCCCTAGAAATCACTTTATGTGGTTAACCCCTTTCACCCTTGAAGCAAATTATTTTTCAAGGGCAAATTATTTTTCATAAGAGCAAAAGTTATGTCAAAAAGTATTTTATAAAGCAATTAGACATGTGCAAAATAAAATCACTTAAGTGATTCAATTAAACATGTGCAAACTAAAATCACTTAAGTTATCTAATTTGAATGGATCACTCTAGGAGCTTCCAAAACACTTAATTCAAGGAAGGGATTTTTGCGTCTAACATCTGTTAAAATTGGCAACTAACGCCAAATTCCACCTTAGGAAAACTCATATGATGGAGAAATTATTGCATTGGAATCCTCTTTTCGAGAGGTCCAATTTTGATATAAAGATCATCTCATTCTGACAAGCAGAACTGGAATTTTGAATTTATTCTCTCATGCACAAATTGTCAAGGTCAGCCTTAGTCTAATGTAGGATCAAAAGCCCAATAGATGTGTCTCCTCACCCTCAACGAAGCGTATAAATAGGAGTGACCTCTCTCCTCATTTGGACATCACTCATCACATCAGATCTCTCTCTCTCTCCTCTCTTGATTAGTTCGTACAGCTTGGAGGCAACCTCTTTCTACTTCACACGTGTGGAAGGAGGATGAATTTTTGGGATTGTTTGCTGGCCGAATTTCAGGAAAACAAATGAGCGTTGACCAACCTTGACCAAGGCTCTTTTGACCAATGTTGAGTTCATTTTTGAGGGCAAAAATTCAATTTTTGAAGGCCACATTTATTAGCACAAATATCAAGGAGTTTGGGACAATTTGACCAGGGTTGACTTCAAATTTGACCGCAAAAATTACAACTGTGTTTTATCTCTCCTTTGACTGAGTTGATCGAACTGTTTTGGGCTCACTTTGACTCTCTTGGAAGGTCGAATTGATCTGTTGTTGACCGCGCTGCTTGGAGGATATTTTATTGTTGCTTTGACCAACATTGACTTTCTGGTTAGGGTTGTAGTTGATTGCTGATTTGACAACACTGTTTTGGGCAAGTTAATTTGATATTTGTTCTCTCTCTCTCTCTCTGCTGAACTATTGAATAATAATAAGAAGTTTTGATCAAAGGGTTTTGCCCACATTGGGGTTTTTCCCTGGCATCTGCCAAATCTTGTGTCCTCTCATCTTGGCTTGTCTTCTGCACTTGTTTTTATGTTCTATTTGCATTTACCATCAATGTGTTTAAGTTAATGTGATTGTTACTAGAAATAATTGGAAATTGTCATTGGGTTGATAGGGAACATTGAAATAAATTGTGCTAAAGCATAGAACATACCATTGTTATCTAAAATTAACAATATTTCTATATATTGAAGAGAAGCCTTCATTTGCATCACATCAAGTTCTCTCTCTCTCACTTTGGTGATCTAGCTCTCACATTGATGATCAAGCCCTCGCATCAGTAATTTATCTCTCTTATTACTAGTGGTAGATCTATTGCAGATTTGTAGATCTCTTATCGTCATTGGAAGATCTCTTATTGTCAGTAGCAAATCTGTTGCAGATTTGCAGATCTCTTATCATCATTGGCAGATCTCTTATTATTAGTAGCAAATCTATTGCAGATTTGCAGATCTCTTATCGTCATTGGTAGATCTCTTATTATCAGTAGCAGATATATTGCAGATTTGCAGATCTCTTATCATCATTGGTAGATCTCTTATTATCAGTAGCAGATATATTGCAGATTTGCAGATCTCTTATCATCATTGGAAGATCTCTTATTATCAGTAGTAGATCTATTGCAGATTTGCAGATCTTTTATCATCATTGGCAGATGTCTTATTATCAGTAGCAGATCTATTGCAGATTTGCAGATACCTTATCAACATTGGCAGATCTATTGACAAATCACAAAACTCTCGTTCAACTCTCGCACCAATGGTTTTTGCTTTTATTATTTGTTGTTGTTAATGCTCTCGCTCTAGAGAAGTATTATTGCAGTTGGTATTGCTCTCACACCAAAAGTATTTAGTTCTTGTATTGATCTCATTCTAGAGATATTCTATTCTTGATATTTCTTTTACACCAGAGTTTGATTGCTGGTATATTACTCTCACTGCAGTAGTATTCTGATCTTGCATTTGGAGAATATTGCTCTCAGTATTTAGCTCTCATACTTGTGCATATTTTCCAAGGACTTGTGTCTATTGCTTTTGTTTTAGAAGCCTTTGGAGGCTTGTGGTGGTATTTTGAAGTTGTCATAATAAAAAGGGTTGTTACTACTGTTATTTGTAAAAGGGGTTTTGTACTCTGATTATGTGTCTTTGCTGACATTTAAAGATGATCTAATAGAAGAGTATTTTAAAAAGGGTTTTCCCCCATAGTGGGGTTTTTCCCTGGTCTTGGACCAAATCCTGTGTCTCGCTGTTCATTGACTGTCTTCTTTGGTTTATGATCTTAGAAATTAAACAAAAGACAATAGCGAAAATTTAACAAAAGACAATAGCGAAAATCCAAACATCATAGTGCATCAAGTGCGAAAATCTCACCAAAGATACTAATCCAATCCAAGTGATGATGAGAGAATGAATCACCTATCATCTATTTATACAATCTCTAATCAGTTTGATTTGCCTAATTTAAGCCCTAGATAATAGAATAATGGGCCTTGGTGACAAGCCCATAAAGATAGCTCAATAACTTAAGAATAAGTCTCTCAATCAGGCAGAATGATCAATATATTGAGTCATTGGGCCTTTGAGGAGGCTAATGAAGTCCAAAGTGTGCCATGATGTGAAAATGGACTCCAAACATAGTGGACAAGGGGTTGACCCCTTGTTTTTCCAAGCAAGAACCTATGGTGCTCCCAAGTGAGTGTGGGGGCACAAGGACATCCCAAGTGGATCGAAAATGCTCGTAAACCATCTGTAAGGGCTAGGATGCCGAAATAAGCCCTCCCTTTGTCTCTTGCCATGAGACAAAAGACAATAGCGAAAATCCAAACATCATAGTGCATCAAGTGCGAAAATCTCACCAAAGATACTAATCCAATCCAAGTGATGATGAGAGAATGAATCACCTATCATCTATTTATACAATCTCTAATCAATTTGATTTGCCTAATTTAAGCCCTAGATAATAGAATAATGGGCCTTGGTGACAAGCCCATAAAGATAGCTCAATAACTTAAGAATAAGTCTCTCAATCAGGCAGAATGATCAATATATTGAGTCATTGGGCCTTTGAGGAGGCTAATGAAGTCCAAAGTGTGCCATGATGTGAAAATGGACTCCAAACATAGTGGACAAGGGGTTGACCCCTTGTTTTTCCAAGCAAGAACCTATGGTGCTCCCAAGTGAGTGTGGGGGCACAAGGACATCCCAAGTGGATCGAAAATGCTCGTAAACCATCTGTAAGGGCTAGGATGCCGAAATAAGCCCTCCCTTTGTCTCCTGCCATGAGACAAACCCTCATTTGGACCCTGGAACATTTGCCAAGTGTATGGTGCATGTGTGGAGCCGGTTGGGCAATGGTGAACCAAGGGCATCATCGTCATCCAAAAGGTGGAACACGAGCAATCAATCAATGAACGATAGTGAGGTCCATGAAGTACTCTATGCTATGGTGGAGGTCCATGGCTCTCAACGCCCACCCTACAAGTGCCAATGTGGCCCCCTGGAGGACTAGGACCCCGTATAAAGAGACCAAGCCTCAAATGGAGACCCACCTGTAATCTTGCATAAGATCTAATGTGTCCCCTTATCCTCCACTACAAAAAATCATTAGAATAATAAAGTAAAAGAGTCTACAAGTCATGGGATCAATGGGGCACTTCATGGTGGCATGCCCTTACATATTGGGCTTTGGCATGTACAAGTGTCTCCAAGCTCAATAAGGGGCTAATCAAGGACCCTATTAAGTGGTTTAAGCCTTTAAAGGGACTGACATGTCCATGGTACATCCATCAGGTGGTAGGTGGCAAGTGATATAGTGGTGGAACGGGGTGGGGATCATCGTCGTCCAAAAGGTGGAACACGAGCAATCAATCAATGAACGATAGTGAGGTCCATGAAGTACTCTATGTTATGGTGGAGGTCCATGGCTCTCAACGCCCACCCTACAAGTGCCAATGTGGCCCCTTGGAGGACTAGGACCCCGTATAAAGAGACCAAGCCCCAAATGGAGACCCACTTGTAATCCTGTATAAGATCCAATGTGTTCCCTTGTCCTCCACTACAAAAAATCATTAGAATAATAAAGTAAAAGAGTCTACAAGTCATGGGATCAATGGGGCACTTCATGGTGGCATGCCCTTACATATTGGGCTTTGGCATGTACAAGTGTCTCCAAGCTCAATAAGGGGCTACTCAAGGACCCAATTAAGTGGTTTAAGCCTTTAAAGGGAGTGACATGTCCATGGTATATCCATCAGGTGGTAGGTGGCAAGTGATATAGTGGTGGAACGGAGTGGGGATCAGGGGAATGCTCCAAGCCACATGTCATGGTACAAGGGTAGCTATAATAAGGGGAGCCGACACCTGGGTATATGAGTGTAGGAGGGAGAAAATCGTGGTACATGAGTTACCCTGACCTTTTTTTTTCCACCCTTCTTCATATCCCTTTTGGCTTTGATTGATTTTTCTTCACAACTGCTCGAGTCTCTAGGGGACGAGAGCATTATGTGTAGGATATAGCAGTGGGATACTAAGATATCACCTTAAAGTGGGGTAGTTCATCGCCCACTAGGGGTTGGGACAACCATGGGTTCCATAATGATGGAGGGGGCCCATAGGAACCAAGGTGATGCCCATGAATGAGGGGTAGAGCTCATGTTTGGCTTTTTCCCATGTGCTAAATTTGTATGTCCCGACCATCTTTTGCATTTTGTGGTAAATTTCTGGTTGAGAGTGGCCAAATTATGCTTTTCTTTTCTTTCTAGCTGCATCAACCTTCGAGGCATCGTTCTAGGCCCGACTCCATGTGTGGACATGGGGGGCGGGGGGGGGGCTTGTATGGACCCAATGGACACATGTGGACCCGGATAGGAATAAAGATGAATGGGGGTAAAATGAGTGGAAGGGAGTGATGTATATGGTATCAGGAAGTGGGACCACACAATTAGAATCAGGAGGATTTCCCTAGTAGTGCCAACCCTAAAGCTAATGGCTAGTAAAGGAGATCCACTGAGACTAGGACACAAGGCTAACCATGTTATCGAGCAATGTATACAAGAGTACAGACCTAGCCCATGTTGAAAACATGACAACAATTATGTAAATAATATAATTGTGGGTAAATCTATTTTCTACCGTTCAGTCAGTTTTTGTAACGAAAAGAAGTTATGTAACAAAGTAGCCCATATTAATTGGTGATTGCCCGAGAGGTTTGTAACTTGGAGAAACATTCTTGAGCAATAAGATTTCCAATCCCTTGCCTCGTGTAGGTTTCATTGACACACTGTCAAGGGTTTTACCATGTAATTCTTTGTTTAGAGTTGTGTGTGTGATTCAGTTTCCTAATTTTGTTCATTTCTTTCTTGATTGAATATAATGGATCTAAAACCAACAAGTGGTATCAGAGCTTAGGAAGAGTTGAGATTGATTGGAGAGATTAGTTGGGTTCTGTTGAAAAAGACACTAGAGAACGCTGTTGAGAAAGTCACCGTGTCAATAGGGGTCTGTTCAAAATTTTCTTAAGAGTTGAGCAAGAGAGACTCTGCCCGCTTGAAGAGAAAGTGAACCACCTATCTAAGGGAGAAAGCTGCAACGAATGCAATCTTTTTTTAAGAGCCAATCGATGAGGGGCTTGTTTGAGGGAGAAAGTCGCGAGTTTGTCCGAGTAGCAAAGAAGACCGTCGGTGGTGTTGGAAGAAAAGACAATCTGTTAAAGAAACTCTGCCTGCCATCGTGAAGAGGTAGAGATCGAGTAGGCAGAGCTGGAACCACTGTTATCCGATGGTCGAAGAGCAGTTCAAGATGATGTTTTGTGTGGTGTGAGGGAAAGACACCATAAATTTTGTAAAGCCGCTAGAGCCGCAAGACTGATAAGAGACAGCTTTTTGTCAGCCATCGTGCCATGAGAAAATAGAGACAGAGGGTCATTTTGAAGGAGCAAAGGCCACCGATCTATTAAGGGAGCAATACCGCCAAAAAGACAAAGTCGTGACCACCCGGGGAATTTTTATTTTTGACAGCAAAAAAAAACACTTGATTGATAGTAAATAAAATTCAGAAAATTTTGTTGTTGGGCTATCTCAGAAAACTAGAGAATTTGTTGAATGAAATTTGGAGTGGGGTTTCTTTAATTGAAGAAAAGAAAAACAATTTTTTTATATATTCTAGAAAGGAACAAAATTTTGTAATTCATGGAAGTGAAATGGAGTAGGGTTTGTTGAGCAGTAACAAAAAAAAAAAAATTGGAATAGGAGGGGAAATCCTAGAAACTAGATTTTTTTTTTTTTAAAAGCTTAGCTAAAAGAAGGAAACCCTAAAGATTCATTTTTTCCAAAAAGAATCCAAAACCCCTATAGGAAGAAATGGCAAAAATGACAAATGCTAAGTTTGAGGTGGAGAAGTTCACCGGCAAGAACAATTTTGCATTGTGGAAATTGAAAGTAAGGGACTTGCTGGTGTGACAAAGGTTGCACAAGGAATTATATAGGGTTAAAAAGAAACTTGTTGGCATGACAGATTTGGATTGGGAGGACTTGGATGCCCGAGCTTTCAGTACCATCAGGTTGTGCCTTGTAGATGAAGTTCTCTTCAACATTGTTGAAGAAACCTCGACGTCAGGTTTGTGGGTGAAATTGGAAACATTGTATATGACGAAATCTTTGACAACAAAATCTATTTGAAGACGCAATTGTATAGCCTTCAGATGTAGGGTACTAAAATTACAAAACACTTAAATGTTTTTAATACACTTATTTGCCAACTGTCAAATATGGAAGTTGAATTTCACGAAGAAGACAAAGCTATTACTTTGTGGTATTCCTTGCCCTAATCTTGGGACCACTTTGTAACTTATTAGTTTGATCACAACCAAATCTTTGGAATTTGATTCAGTTGTGGGAGCTTTGCTATCTGAAGAAGTAAGAAGGAAGTCCAACATTGAAACCTCCACACCAGAAGCCATGGTAGTCAAAGGTTGGTCAAAGGAAAGAGGGGAGAAAGAAAGGAGTTCTTCCAAATCAAAATCAAAGGGCAGGAAGTGTCAAGCCAAATGCTGGTACTGCAACAAAATAGGACACCTCAAGAAAGATTGTTGGAAAAGAAAGGAGTTCATTGAAAACCAAAAGAAGGAAGCAAATCAAGTATATTCAGACATGATTGATGAAGTTTTATCTGTTGAATTAGGTATGGTAGATGAAGCTTTACCTATTTGCAATGTCTCTCAAAATTATGAAAATTGGTTGTTAGATTTTAGTGCTTCTCATCACATGAGTCTGCACATAAATTGGCTCATTTAATATGATGTTGTGAATGGTAGTTCTGTGTTTATGGGTAATAATGTATCTTGTCAGAGTGTTGGGATGGAAAATATCAAAATTAAAATGTATGATGATACAGTTAGAACATTAACTGATGCTAGACATGTACCTGAGTTGAGGAAAAAATTGATTTCTTTGTGAGTATTGGACTTGGAAGGTTACAAGTTTATAGGTCAAAATGGAGTGCTAAAAGTTTCAAAGGGCACTCTAGTTTTTATGAAGGCAAAGAAGATCGGAAACCTTTACAGACTCAAAGGAAGTATATGGGTCAGTGAGGCAGTGACTGTATCTGAGAAGGCAGAAGAAGGTACTTGCCTATGGCATCGATGGTTGGGTCACATGCGCGAGAAGGGTCTTCAGGTATTGATGAATCACAAGTTGCTTCCTGATTTGAAATCCTTGAGGTTGGATTTTTGTAAACATTGTGTGTATGGAAAACAATGTAAACAAAAATTTAAAATTGGAAGTCATAATAGTAAAGAAATTTTGGACTATATTCATTCTGATCTTTGGGGATCATCTCCTACTGTATCTTATGGAAGTGCATTATACTTCATAACATTTATTGATGATTTCTCTAGGAAAGTCTGGGTCTATATGTTGAAAAGAAAAGTTGATGTATTTAATGTTTTTAAACAATTTAAAGCTATGGTGGAAAAGAAAACAAGCAAATCAATTAAATGTTTAAGAACTGACAATGGCGGTGAATTTATTCCCTAGAATTTGAACAATACTGTAAGGATGAAGGGATTGTTAGACATAAAACCATTGTTTATACTCCTCAACAAAATGGCGTTGTTGAACATATGAATTAGAGTCTTATGGAAAGAACCAAAAGCATGATCAACAATGCCAACCTGCAAAAGGAGTTCTGGGCAGAAGCAATATCTACTATTTGTTATTTAGTAAACAAATCACCTTCAATTGCCATTAATTGTAAAATTCCTGAAGAAGTTTGGTCGGGTTAGTCTTGTGATTATTCATATTTAATAATTTTTGGTTGTGATGCCTATGCTCTTATTCCAAAGAATCGACATTCAAAGTTAGACCCAAAAGCAAAATGTTATGTTTTTGTTGGGTATGGCTATGCGATGAAAGGATACAGTTTGTGGGATCCTTCTTCATGAAAAATAGTCATTAGTAGAGATGTAACATTTGATGAATCATCTCTTCTAAAATTAGATGTTGTAAAAGTTGAACAGTAATAAGTGTCGCCAAATCAACAAATTCAATTGGAGGCCAGACCTTTTTAGAAATTCGAAAGGAAGGAGAAACTTCTAAAGAAAAAGGTGAAGAAGATGCAAAGGAAATTGTAGAAGTTCCAGATCCAGTTCAGCAACCAATTACTCTAAGAAGGTCTACAAGGGAAAGAAGAGCACCCAAAAGGTATGAAAATTCTACTTCATCTATTGCATTGATCACTGAAGATGGGGAACCTTCTTATTATTAGGAAGCATGGATGATGTGGATAGCAAAAAGTGGAAAAAGGTTATGGATGAAGAAATGGATTCCTTAACCAAGAACAAAACATGGGATCTTGTAGAACTTCCTTGAGGGAGAAGTGTTGTCGGATGCAAATGAGTCTTCAAATTGAAGCGAAATGTTGATGGAAGTATCGAAAGGTATAAGGCGAGGCTGGTAGCAAAAGGGTATTCTTAGGTTGAAGGTATTGACTTTCATGAGATTTTTTTCACCAGTTGTAAAACTTGTTTCTATTGGAATTGTGTTAGCACTAACTGCATTACATGATCTTGAGTTAGAACAATTAGGTGTTAAAACAACTTTTCTTCATGGAGATTTGGATGAAGAGATTTATATGGAACAACCAGAAGGTTTTGTACAAGGTAGCAACAAAAGATTAGTTTGCAAGCTCAGGAGATCATTGTATGGCTTGAGGCAGTCTCCCAGGCAATGGTACAAGAAGTTTGATTCCTTCATGGTGAGCCAAAAGTTTACTAGAAGTGAGTATGATCATTGAATATACTTTAAAAGTTTCAATGGCATATTCATTATCTTGGTCTTGTATGTTGACGATATGCTTATTACGGGAAAAAGCATGGAAGAGATCAACAGGTTAAAGGCTCAAATCTCTAGGACGTTTGATATGAAGGATCTTGGAGCGGCAAAACATATCTTGGGCATGCAGATACATAGAGACAGGAAAAATGGAAAGCTCTAGGTATCACAACAAAAGTATGTGGAGAAAGTACTTGAAAAGTTCAGTATGAACAATGTGAAACCTATTAATGTTCCATTAGCTTCCCATTTTCATATTTCTTCGGTTTTGAGTCCTAGAACTGATGAAGAAAAGAAGTATATGTCTCGTGTACCATATGCAAATGTAGTATGCAACTTAATGTATGCAATGGTATCTACAAGGCCTGACATTTCACATACAGTTGGAGTTGTCAGCAGGTTCATGGCAAATCCAGGAGAAGAACATTGGCGAGTTGTGAAATGGGTTCTTTGATATTTGAGAGGCACAAGTGACCATTGTATCATCTTTAATGGTACTGAAGGTTTAGTCTGCGGATATGTGGATGTTGATTATGCAGGTGATTTGGACAAGAGGAGATCTACTACAGGATACGTCTTTACTCTTGCGAGTGGAGAAATTCGCTGGATGTCAAAGCTTCAAGAAACTGTTGCTTTATCCACTAATGAAGCAGAGTATATAGCTGCTTCAGATGCCTGTAAAGAGGCAATCTGGTTGAAAGGTCTCCTTGATGAGATTGGAATGACGCAGGAGAAAGTGAATGTATTCTGTGATAGTCAAAGTGTTATTCATTTTGGCTACAAATTCAACTAGTCACAGTGAGACTAAGCACATTGATGTAAGGTACCATTTTGTAAGACATGTGATCGATGGCGGTAAAGTAGCTCTCTCAAGAAATCCATACGTAGGAGGATCATGCAGAGATATTCACGAAGCCAGTTTCAATAGAAAAGTTGTGATGGTGTTTGGCTTCTCTTGGCTTGAAGAAGAGATCTTGGAGCGGCAAAACATCTCTTGGGCATGGAGATACATAGAGACAGAAAAAATGGAAAGCTCTGGTTATCACGACAGAAGTATGTGGAGAAAGTACTTGAAAAGTTCTGTACGAACAATGTTTAACATGTTAATGTTCCATTAGATTTTAAGCTTTCTTCGCTTTTGAGTCCTAGAACTGATGAAGAAAAGAAGTATATGTCTCGTGTACCTTATGCAAATGCAGTAGGCAACTTAATGTATGCGATGGTATCTACAAGGCCTGACATTTCACATGCAGTTGGAGTTGTTAGCAGGTTCATGGCAAATCTAGGAGAAGAACATTGGCGAGCTGTGAAATGGGTGCTTCAATATTTGAGAGGTACAAGTGACCGTTGTATCATCTTTAAAGGTAGTGAAGGTTTAGTCTGCGGATATGTGGATGTTGATTATGTAGGTGATTTGGACAAGAGGAGATCTACTACATGGTATGCCTTTACTCTTGCAAGTGGAGCAATTAGCTGGATGTCAAAGCTTCAAGAAACTGTTGCTTTATCCACTAATGAAGTAGAGTATATAGCTGCTTCAGATGCTTGTAAAGCGGCAATTTGGTTGAAAGGTCTACTTGATGAGATTGGAAGGACGCGGGAGAAAGTGAATGTATTCCGTGACAATCAAAGTGTTATTCTTTTGGCTACAAATCCAGCTTATCACAACAAGACTAAGTGCATTGATGTAAGGTACCATTTTGTAAGACATGTGATCAATGGCAATAAAGTAGCTCTCAAGAAGGTCCATACACATGAGGATCATGCAGACATATTCATGAAACCAGTGTCAATAGAGAAGTTGCAATGGTGTTTGGCTTCTCTTGGCTTGAAGAAGAGATGATGATTGGGCATGGGCAAGGGATTAGGAAACTTGTTGTCAACGTGGAGATTATTGAAAAAATGACAACAATTATGTAAATAATGTAAATGTGGGTAAATCTATTTTTTACCGTTTAGTCAATTTTTGTACAAAAAGAAGTTATGTAACGAAGTAGCCCATATTAATTGGTGATTGCCTGAGAGGCTTGTAACTTGGAGAAACATTCTTGAGCAATAAGATTTCCAATCCCTTGCCCTGTGGAGGTTTCCTTGACACGCTATCAAGGTTTTACCACATAATCATGTGTTAAGTTGTGTGTGTGATCCAGTTTCCTAATTTTGTTCATTTCTTTCTTGATTGAATGATAATGGCTCTAAAACCAACAACCCACTCTTTTTACCGAATCCCCTCACTAATCCATGCCCAAAAGTGCCCATGATAAGTAAGGAAATTTACTCAACTATACCAATGAAAAGCAATACCTTCGAGGTCGAGAGGTCCACCTTCAAACATACAATCATAACAAGTGGGCAAGGGACCACATCGCTGGCTCAGGTGGTGGAGAAAATGGCACATCAAGCTCTCTGGTGACTGAAAGGGGCTGCAGGCTGAGGACCATCTAGGAGAAACAAATTCTCCTTTAAACACTACCCACAGGTGATGGGTAACAGATACCATGTTGAGAAATCTAGGGGCAGCTAGAAATCTTCTATTTGAATGGTAATTGCTTGATGAATAATAAAGATAAACTAAGAAGAACACTAAACATATTCACAAGTAATTATCATGACTAGAAATTCAATCTTGCAACTGAATTTCAACATGAGCGAACTAGTCTTTGTGTGTCATTCCATCTTAATTTTTCTTCTTTTCTTTATTTCATGGTAACTAGGGTTAGGGTTTGGTTAAATCTACATTTTACAACTATATTTGTATCTATATGTTATTGCCCTTTAGGTAGGCATTGCTTCTATTAATGGCAAAAAAGCAAAATCTATTATTTATTGCATGTTTTACCACAAATTTTAGGCTGACGTCTACGTTATTTTGCTGTTTTATGCATTTTCAGCCATTGAAAAATATTGGTTAACCTATTCTTAGCCTTATTTCCTTGAACAAACTCAAACTTTTGTTGATCTTACCATTAATAAACTGTTTTGTTGCTGTTACACTATTTTTCATGCTGTAAATCTGCATATCTTTAAAACCCTAATTTATAACAGCATTCTTTAGTTGATGGTGACTGGTGCGAAAGCTTACTTAAACATCTATAGACCATATCTCAGCCTCCAACGATTTGCAGGTACTTCCTTCTATCTCATCAGCTCTCTTCACCCCGGGCTCTCTTTATTGAAGATCCTTTAGGGTGTTTGGTTGCAATTTCCTTAGAAAGCTACTTGGAGATAATATCTGACCAAGCTTTAGGTCTTGCCAAGGAAGCCTATCTTGTGGAGATAATATCTGACCAAGCTTTAGGTCTTGCCAAGGAAGCCTATCTTGTGGAGATAATATCTGACCACAAAACAGCAGGGGAGAGACCATTGAGGTGATAGTGGTGGCTTATCCCATTGTTTTCCTAAGACTTAGATTTGTCTAGCGAGGCTTTGCACTGAACTGCTACATTTTGCGGTAACAGTGACAAAAATAAACTCCACTAGAACATGTGCACTCTAATGCTTAAAATATTACATTAAACTCATTTTCTATGGGGCCCTAAAAACAGTTGGGCCATATAAACTCAAAATCATAAATTTGGTGGGCCCCAATGAGGTAGACACCCCTTACTTGAGTTGGACAACATTACGTTGAAAAATTCTGTGGGGCCCTTAAAGTTTGCCCAACCCTTTGTGTCTAATTCTGGAGCATATTGCATGTGCATCAAAGTGATGGGCTCCGTATAAGTGTCCCTGTCATCTTGACAAATACATTAAATTTCATTTTGTGGGTTTCATGCACCCTCCTTGGCTACTATGGGTGAAAATACATTTTAAAATATCCATGACTTCAGGCTCTAGGAGGGTTTCTCCTTTCTTTGACTTAGTGAACTGGTCACACGTATGAAGAAATGCCCGGGTGGGCCCAGTGCGAAGTGTGTTGTAACATGATGTAGTTGGATTTTCTATATTTCAACATCCCTTTGAAACTCATTATGTGCCATGGCTACTCTCCAAATGACGCGAAAAATTAATTGAGAAGTTTGGTCTTGTAGTTATTCACATGCATATCCTGTTGTATTTTGCCAATTTTCTGGGTTATCTGTCTAATTTTTATCTACTTTATTTTTGAAAGTGCTGAACAATTAGGAGAATTTTGTGGACTGGAACACCATTGATTGATATTTGTTCTGTAGAATTTGTTCTGGAAGGAAACATGGTGTTAATTATGTTGTTTGATATGCAGGTTTTTACCCACGAAAAATCAAACAGGCATAGTGGAGCATTTGTGTTTTCTTTAGGGAACTTGTTTGCTAGTATTCCTTTCTTGTTTCTCGTCTCCCTTTCTTGTTCCCTGGTGATCTACTTCATTCTTGGGATGCGGTCAGCTTTCAGCTTGTTTATGTACTTCATGTTAAATTTCTTTATGTGCCTTTTAATAAATGAAGGTCTGTTGATGGTCATTGCATCCATCTTGCCAGAAATATTTGAAGGCATTCTCACGATGGTGTTTCTGCAGGTAAGCAAAGCCTTTTTGTTTATTAGCTTCACTGGTTATGTTTTGGTGGCTTTCAATTTCCCTAAATAATGTTTTAAGAATTAAATTTTCTTTGCAGGGAATTATGATGCTTGTTGCAGGTTATTTTAGACTTAGAGATGAACTGCCTAAGCCAGTTTGGAAGTATCCCGTATCTTATCTTGCTTTCCACACCTATGCTATCGAGGCAAGAATAGAAGCCTTGAATAAATCTTTGTGAATACTGTTCAGTCTGTAATACTCATCCATGCTGATAATCTCTTATTTCTGATCACATGCCAGGGTCTCCTGGAAAACGAATACACAGGGACATCCTTTGCAGTTGGCCAGGTGATATCCATACCTGGAGATCAAGCTCTTCGCGATTCATATAAAATTTCCAGTTCAAGAAATGCAAAGTGGCTGAACCTACTCATTCTGGCTGTTATTGCAGTTGGATACCGGATCATTTTGTTTTTATCCCTTCACTTTGAATTAAGGCGCAAAGTTTTGTCTATTAGATGCCATAGACAGAATAAATAATCCATGCAATAGAGATAGAAAAATATTCTTTTCGGGAATTTGGTGTATATATATTTCTTGTAAAATAATTTCTGCAAGTGAAGTACTTGCTTCAGTGTCTCTGTTTAGTCTTAATGCTGGACAATCTGTTCTGTCAATTCAAGCAAATCATCTCCTTTTACCTTTGCATGTAAGCTCTAACTGCATAGTAGTGCTATTTTGAAGAGCAAATGCAGTTGCGTTATTTATCTAATTAGTTTTATATGAACAAGCAAATCAACTGTGACTATTTTTATCAAACAATATGATATTTGCTAGCAAAAAATATTTTTTGGACATGACCATGTGGTCTAACAGCAGAGGAGAGGTTGGAGGGAAAGTTAAAGAAGTCAATGTATGATGCAAGTTCCATTGCCGTATGATGCAGAATAGTTGGAGGGTATTAATCAAAACTACGCCAATTACCACAAGAATCAATTATATATACTACACTGCTACCTTTCTAACTGCTGTAATCTACACCAATCGGTGTCTTTGGATGTGTTGTACTTAGATAAATATTACCTTGAGAGTATTTTTTGTAGTATTCAACTTACAAGATGCAATTGGGGAGTCTTACATCCACGTCTACTGATGAAGAAAACTTCAATTTACATTGGTTACCTATGTTACATAGAATGGGGGAATGGGTATATATTTCCAAATCAACACTTGCATTCAGGCAGACTTGGGAAATCGAAAGAGGCCCTTTTTCTGGTTCAAATTTCAACGATAGAATCGTTATCAAAGGCTATGAACATATTTTATATGACATGGAGGTCCAAAGGTACACAATAGAAAAAATGAAGTGGTGATCCACATTAAAAGTAGTTTGATTTTTCGTTTCCAAACAATTTTTCTAGGTAATGATACAGGTAGTACTCCATATAAAAACTGAAATCACTGATATTTTGCACCATATTTTCTGCCACAAGAAAGTTCTAGGAAACCATTTTCAAGATGGTTCCTTGTCATTTGCTTAACCATTTTTACCAGCAGCATTTCCTGTCAGATGTTACTGCGTACTACTGCATTTCATTTGCGTTGATTGGTACGAGTCTACAGTTTCTTTACATCATAAGATGGTTGGAATTTGTGGACAGAAGTTTATAGGCCTGCATCTTCTATTTATTCATAACTACTCTTTATTTTGAGTCATTCTGTATTTGTATGGACTGATGATTTTTAGAGTCTGTTAACAGTCAGGATCAGAGATTAGGCTTTTCTACATAGCTGGTATATGTAATTTGTAAGGAGGTCTTACTATTTTGGATCTGGTCAATCAGTTTTTATTGAAGCGATATGCTATTATGCATATCCATATGTAAGTAACCTTTTATTCTCTATTGAATAACCAAGTACTGTAGCTCTTTTTGTTTTGAAAAAAGAGAAAAAAAACTACGTGCATCTTCTTGTTGGAACGACTCTTTCCGCTGTTAGAAAGGTTGTTATAGTCTAGTTGTAGATCCCATTGCTATGTCTTTAAATGCCAGCACTCTCCCTACTTCTTGTCTGGGAAATTTTGAGCATCTCCTCTATAACAGATATCTCAATTGCAAAAGTCATTGTAGGGTGACTTGTGTTCTTCATGTTCAAGGTCTTTTAATCATGAAGCTGACCAGTACACTAGTATTATGTTTTTCGGTTCGTCTTGCTTCTAAGATAAAGTAGGCATTTGAAATAACTGCAATTGGGATAACTATCTGACTATTAAAGCCAATGTAGAAGCCAATGTAGGTATTGCACCTGTTCCTTTAAGGTGGTAGTAAATATACTTTATTCAAGGATATTGTTAAAGTTGGAGACAATTAAAGACATTGATAATATGTGCAGAATACACTGAATCTTCAAGGTATTCAAGGTGGTATTTTTGCCTTCTAAAAGAATTTACATGTAACTTATATCCGATTTGTAAGTGTTTAATTCGTCATTTGAGCATATGCTCCCTTGTGTCTTTTGACTGTGGTTCTAAGATTGAAATTATCAATTTGAAAATTCTATCACTGCAACATCTAATTTACTTTGTCTACTTATTTTCATTAAGTTATTTATGAAATTCCTTCAATAAACATTAAAATAAATTCTGCTGCAGATATCACACCATAATACAGAAACAAACACATGCACAAGAATCAACACATCGACACAGATATTTTGGACAACAGTGCTTGGAAAAACCCAATGTGGGAAAATCGTGCAACAAGGGAGGATTTTATTATTCGGCTATTTTTCAGTACAATCGGGTGCCAAACTGGCTTACCCAATAGAGAAAATTTCTCCAGTGCTTCTCCCAGTCCCAGCGTCAACCTAGCTGACCTCTGTGTGGTTCCTAGACACTCTGCGTCAACGCTTTTTTGTCTCCGTTAGCCCTAGGCCTCTCTGCGTCACCCATGCAGGCCCTCTAATGACTGCGTAGTCTCCTGCTGCCTCAATGTTTGCCTGAAAGGCCCTGTGTCTATCTCTCTTGCCTCTGTGTTGGTGTTCTATCGCTGATCTTGACTCTCTGCTCCGTACTTGCTGCTCCCTGTTGCCCTCTAGACCACTAGTTCGAATTTCTCAGCTAGCCCTGCTCCAAAAATCAAACTGATTAGTCTCCCTCAATGTGTTCTCCAACTGACCCTTGAGCCTTTTATACTTTCTTTGTTGGTCCATGAACAACCGAGATTAAATTCCTAATCAACAACTAAGATTAGATCTGGCTTGATCCATGACTTTTGGACCATTCTAACTCAGTTTTATATTAATTCACATTAATATTTTGTTTTCCTTAAGTTTAGACTTAGGGACTCCATTAAAAATATTAATTATTTTAATATTTTCCAAATTGGTTAGATTTTGTCCAACCCATTTCTGGGTCTTGGAGATCTCATGTGCTTTAACCTCTCCACCAATTTTCGTGGCTAGAGCACATTCGATGTTACCTGAAATCAACTCCCTCCTAGCAAGGACTGTGCTCTAGTAATACTCCTCACTAAGTATCACCCTGATCATTCGGCATTAGTGCTTGTGTTGATGCTAAGCCTACTTGCCCAACATCCTCTGCACTGTTACATCTTGTACCCATGGCTCTACTACTGACACTGTAACTGTTGCCTCTGTATGGTAGCTCCCTCTGCATCCGTGCTGCTGCTGGTCCTTTTCTCCCAACACTGCATCCACACTGCACTCTCTTTGCATTTGTGCAATTATCACCCCTATCTCTACTACTAAACCAGGTCTTTTATGATCCCCATCTTTTCCCTGAAGTAATCAAACTTTGTCCTTCCAAGGGCCTTGGTGAGGATGTCCGCCACCTATTTTCCTATAGGAGTGTAGCTCAACTGTACAACTCCTCGTTGGGCGCTGTCTTTGACAAAGTGACACCGGATATCAATATGCTTTGGCCGATCATGAGACATTGGATTCTCATAGAACTTGATGCAATTCTGATTATCGTACATGATCTTGATTGCCTCCATTTTCCTTCTAAGTAGGTTCACAAGCGATTTTCTAAGCCATATGGCCTCACACGAAGCTGTGCTCCTTGCTATATATTCTGCCTCAGATGAGCTCAGAGTGACAGACTTTTGTTTCCTATTGCATTAGGAAGTCATTCCTGATACATTGTTGAAATAGGACCCAGAGGTATTTTTCTGATCCATTGAACTTCTTGCCCAATCCGCATCAGTAAATCCACTCAATCTGATATCCTTACCCTTGGTGTACTAGAGTCCATAATCGATTATTCCCTATAAATTCTTAAGAACGTGTTTGGCTGCTGCTTAGTGCGCCCTCTTCGGTTCCACCATAAAGTGACTGAGGGTGTTGATAGCGTAGCAAATCTCTGGCTTGGTATTGACCAGATACATCAAGGACCCTATGAGTTGCTTGTATAAGGTGGGATCAACATCCTTGTCTTCTGATGCATCAATTTTCTTCCAGTCGGTGATCATTGGAGTAGCCATGGGTCTATAGCTTTTCATCTTGAATCTTTTCAGGATTTCTGTAGCATATCTCCCTTGCCAAGGAAGATCTCTCCTGTCTGCTGCCAAACTTCCAACCCTAGGAAGTAATGCATTAGTCCCAAATCCTTCATATTGAATTCTGTGGCTAGATTCTTCTTGCAGTCTCCAATGACCCTGGATGATCCTATCAGAAAGAGGTCATCCACATTTAATACTAAGATTAACAACTCGTTCTCTATAGCTAGATAGTAGAGATTCAGATTTGCGTCACTCTTGACAAATCCCATGTTCTGCAAGTAGCCATCGATTTGACCATACCGTGCTCTAACTCCTTGTTTCATCCCATACAAGGCTTTCTTCAATCTGCATACATGAGACTTCTTCTCATGTGTCTCAAAGCCCTATGGTTGGTTAATGTATACCTCTTATTCTATTACCCCGTTCAAAATATTCGTTTTGACATCGATTTGATGAATCTCCCACTCCATTTGAGTTGCAAGAAATATCATGGTCCTAATAGAGGTATACCTGACTACTGGGGCGAAGGTCTCTTCGTAGTCAATTCATTCCTTTTGAGCATACCCCTTAGCCACAAACTTGACCTTGTATTTCTCATCACTGCCGTCTGCAGCGTATTTGATCTTGTAGATCCATTTTGAACCTACTACTGATTTGTCTTGAGGCCTTAACATTACCTCCTAGACATCATTCACCATTATGTAGTTGTACTCCTCTACCATCGCATCTAGCCAAACTTGATGTTGCACTGCCTCTTGGAAACTGGCAGGCTCCCCATCTTGAGCTACTAATGTCTGATATCTATCTCGCTGTTTTTGCTCCCTCTTATTGTTTTTTGGCGCATCTCACAGAATCTGACAAAGTTCCCTGCTAGTTCTTACTCTGCCAGTAGGTGCCTCTGTTAGCTCTTCATCCTGTGAATTTCCCTGATCCAAAGAAGAATTCTTTACTTCTGTTGGTTGAAGAGGTTTAACCAACGGCTCTTCTTTTCACTGCTCCTTGGAAGGCATCTCACAAGATTTTTAGAAAGCCCTGTCTTCCATGAATTTTACATCTCGTTGAACCACTACCTTCCTGCTCCTTGGAAGATAGGTTCTGTATGCCTTAGCATTTTTGCTATATCCCACTAGATATCCCTTTTCCACAGTTTGATCCAACTTTTTCCTCTTTTCCTCGGGTATGCGACAATATGTTAAACTCTCAAATATACTGAAATGACTGACTTCAAGTGTCTTCCTTGTTAAAACTCTCTGGAGTAATCTTGCCCAATGTCCGATGAAGAGTCCTGTTTTGAACATAGATTGTTGTGTTGCACGCTTCTGCCCACAAGAATTTTGGCATATCCTGATCATACATCATGGCCCTAGTTGCTTCTACAATAGCCCTGTTCTTCTTTTCTGCTACTCCATTCTGCTCTGAATTGTATAGAGCTGTCAACTCTCTTCTGATGCCTTTCTTAACGCAAAAATCAATGAAGTCCTTATCAACATACTCTCCATTCTCTGAGCGCAAAACTCTTATTTTCTTCCTAGTCATATTCTCCACCAGAGCTTTGAACTCTTTGAATCGACAGAAAACTTCATCTTTGGTTTTCAGAAAATAAATCCAAGTTTTCTTTGAGTGGTCATCAATGAAGGTAAGGAAATACTCAGCACCACTAAGAGCTTTGGTGGACATAGATCCGCAGATATCTGAGTGTATCAATCCTAGTACACTCTTGGCCCTGTGTTTATTCCTAGGAAACGCTGCCTTGGCATACTTTCCTAGAGCACACCTTTTGCATACATCATCTCATTCCGTACTAAGAACCGGAACCCCTGTTACAGTGCCCTTGAGAATTCTTAGAGTCCCATGGTGCAAATGTCCCATTTTTTTGTGCCATAGTTCGTTCAAGTCCTTGTCTCCATGACTACTTATTAGTGTGATTGGTGATTCTAGTTGTAATTTGTACAATCTATTACTTTCGATCTTGATTTGCACTTTTTTTTTTCTAGATCGGGGGTTTGACGTATACCTTCTCCTTGATGAAGTAGACGTCATAACCCTTTGCCTTGAAGTACACAGAAAGTAAGTTCATCCCCAATCTTGGTACATGCAGCGCATTTGTAGCGCGGAACCGTTCTCTTGATTCTGTTTGAAAAACTATGGTACCCTTCCCTACTGGAGTACACTTTGCCTTGTTCCCCATGGTGATCTGAATGTTCATCTTTTCTTCTCGATACTCTGAGAAACATTCCCTGATTTTCGTCATATGCCAAGAGACTCCATTGTCTATATACCATACTTCTGATGATGCAGAACTAGTCATACAAGCCACTTCTTCTCCCATCCTAGAAGCCAACATGGAGAAATTGAAATCTCTTGTGCAATTTTTTGAAAATTTGAGCGAGTCACCTAACATGGATGCTTCTGCATCATGGTCTTGACTCATAACTGATTTTCCCTTCTTGTCCCTGATTACTTGCTCTAATACCCCATTGCCCACTTTCAATTTTCCAACAGAGATCACGCAAAATACCCGTGCACATTTTCCAACAGAGACCATGAAAAATACCCGTGCACATCACACCCATCCTCTCTGTGCCAATTTTTCATTAATAACATATCATTAATTGGTATTTTCTACTTGTTATTTGATTTCATAATCACACTCCCTGCTTACCTGATAGCTCGAGAAAGGGTGGAGAGATAATCATGGTATTTTATCCGTCTTTCATCATTCAACGCCTTTTCTACATGAATCGAAACACTATTGTGGTCATCCATTCATGTAGAATGATGACAACGTCATCATGGTCAAACAACATTTAGAATGAGGGATTTCATAAGTGGCCAGAAAGATTCAAGGTCTAGATGAGATCATCACATGGTAAGAGCAATACAATTTTCCCCCAAGCAATGTTCACTCCTACAAAGTGAAATATATTGGTTTTCCACCAACATTTATTTACCAAAATTATGAAATGAATTTGAAGACATTCAGTCACTATGGAAAGAGAATGATGGGCACCTAGTTGAGGCTATGGAAATGATTGAGTTAGATAAAATACAATGGTCCAAAAAGACAACAAATAATACCATTATTTTATAGTTTGGACATTTTACACGAGTGAAATAAGGATAAAAAGAAACAAGTAACTAAATTAACAACATCATGTAACAAATGTTGAGGGAGTTTATTAATGTTCCCCTTACTACTAAAGTCTTTCTATAAAGATTTTCTCATAAAATTAAACCAATTTCTAATGAAAAAAAACTATTATACATTGCATTATGAATTAAGGTGATGTGAGATTACTTAATGAAGAGCATTTTCATAAATCCTTCACTTTGAACTTTACCTTCAATTTGAACAAAATTCCATAAAATTTTGACTTCTTTCTTCTATACTATTGTTTCTTATACCATTGCCTTACAGCGTTTTCTTTGCAACATGTGGTGCAAATGCTAGTTATTATTGTTGTCCAAAACCAGCGATCTTCTAGAAAATTTGGGGCCGCAGTCTAGCTATCCTAGGAACATGCTCCTCTATCCTCATCATTCCCCTAACCTGAGAACCATTGCAACATACATTTTGTCTAATGCCACAATGTTTCTTGTAGTGTTCATTCTACAATTGCATTAGTGAGAAATTTAGGGATTCAACATGTCTGCAATGTTACATGAAATTTGTCTTATAGTTTACGGAACTAGAATGAGATGAAAATGAAAAGGATAATAAAGTTGTGTGTTCTTCTCTCCTATGATATTTTGCATAATGAACGGTTTAAAATTTGCATTGGGTTTTGTGACCAATCATATTAGCAGGGTTGCAAAAGTATGTGCAACCTGCTATAATGAGCACACACAAGGTAAGAGTTCACTATCACTTTAGTCTGAACCCCTATTTTTTAGGCCCAACTTCCTTTTAAAAGTTCAAGGGAGAATTCTGACTCAATAGCTCAACCAATTCAAGTAAGACTAATGCCGTAAATGGGGTCAAAGATGAGGTGGAGTTAATTAGGGTTTGTTTTGATGATTTAATGTATGTAAATTTGTCTCCTAAAACTAAAACCAGTAAAACCCTATACTCAATTGTGTTAAATATAGGAAGTAACTAAAATTGGTGTAAAGGAAATGTACCAAGATCCAAAGCTATTTTTATGTTTGGGTCACTGGTTAGAGAGGTTCCAGAACAAATCAACTAGCTGCCTTGTAATTGCAAATTGTGACTTTTGCAGTAAATTGCATAGAGAACAACCTAATTTCTACTAGATCACAAATCTAGGGGTGGGGACGCTGGAAGATACCAGTTTGAATGTGAATGATGACATGAAAGCCTTTGAATAGAAGTAAATTACACTTTCTAGCTCGCTGCAAAATTGTATTTCTACAGTTTTGGGATACAATCCTTTTGGGTATCATGCCCATAAAGTTTCTAGCCATGAATTTGAGTAGGGAAAAACTAGAATTTTTTTATTAATTTGACTTTAAATTGATACAACAATGTATATTAAATCTATACCCTAATTGCAAGATTCCAAAATAAATAAATAAATAAATAAATATATATATATATAATATATATTATATATATATATATATATATATATATATATAATGTTAAGAGTTGAGAACTGCATATTTTTTCTGTAACAAACAACAAAATATGCAGATTTGCAATAAAAACACTTGATACAAAGGGTACAAGATATTCAATAATGATTCAACTCAATGTATGAAACCTTGGTTAAAATCTAGCTTTATTTTCAATATTCCATGGTAAAAGATTTTTTATATTGTGATAAAAACTTTAAAATCAGCATGTAAAGAACCCTACACTAAAACATAAAATGAAAAGTTTTTTATTTTTAAAAATATAAGTTGGTTGCCACAAATTCATACTTTGTACAAAAATAACTTCACCTCATGAGTTGACCTATGAAACATACGTTCTTTTAAGTTGGCCTTGCAATAGATCATAGAAGCGAGATTGCCATTAAAGAGAATTCACCTCCACTTGTGACTTAAAATCTTCTCCACTTTTTGGACCTAACCAAGAACAACCTCTAGAATGGTGTTTTTCAGCTTTTTGTTCGACTATGTGATGAAATGCAAGCCCTTCTTCGGTTGAAGCTCCCTAGTGGAATGGTTCAACTTTCGTTGGAACGACCCACCTGTAGCGACAAAAATAAAGTGGGATTTCTCCCTAGTTTTCCTTTTCCACGTGGCTGGATGACCCCTCAATGGATCGAACCTCTAGCCTTTGTGTGATCTTACTTGATGGAAAAGATCTTACATTATATCAATTACCACAATAAACCAAGAAGAAAAGATATAATACAATCCAACTCATACAATGTAAAGAATTCACATGTTTGTAGTGAAGTCATTTTATTAATGGCACTTATCTCACAAAAACAACCACCTTTTGTTAGAGGGGAGGCTAGTTTTTTATAATAAAAAATTCAAAGAGTAGTTAATGGCTAGTTAATGATTGATTGGAATTTGCCAATAGAAAATATTTTCTATTCATCTGCATGTTGGATACTTAGTATTTTTTTTTTCTAATATTGCTATACATGAATAATTGTCCATTAAAGAGGTCAATTTAGTGTTGGAGAATCTCCTTGACTTTAATAATTGCTTGTGAACTTTAGTTATCTTCTTATGTTTATTTATTAGATCCTCTCATCAAACAATTATTAGGAGCAAAAATAATAAAGACAATAGACAAAGAAGTAGGTTCCAAGCTAGGGGAAAACCTAGAAAAAATCTCCACTTTTTATAAAACTTGCTTCAAATGAGAAAACCAAGACCCAAACCTCTAGACTAAGACCTCCTCTGAGCACCAAGTCAGCACTTGAAGAATCTTTCTCAAACAAGTCAAATATTGACCAAGCCAACGAAAGTCAAACTTCAAATTTGCTCCACTTTAGAATTGCGGCTTTTTACTTCATATATGCAATTTCGGCTTCGTACAAACCCCAGAAACCCTACCCTTTAAGCTTCCCAATATATCCTTCCTCAAGCTGATTATAGTTTTCAAAGTCAACAAGAGTCAAACCTATAAACTACTCCAATCACAAATTTGGTCCTTACTTCAGGTTTGCAATCTCGTCTTGCAACTTTTGGCCCTGCAATTACTACAAAACCCTCGATATTTCACACATGTGGGCATAATAACGCTGAAAATCATATTTATGTTTCTTGCTTAGACTTCTTGCCTCCTTATTCTTCGCTCTTGTTTTCCACCTTTTCTTGCTTGAGATCGAATTGTAGAAGTGTGTCTAAATGAATCAAGCTTCCTTCCTCTATATAGCCTTCTCATGTGGTCGAATAACCCATTACTAGGTTGACTTCTCCTTAGCAGGGCCGACTTGTGCTTGAAGGCTTATTTGACTTTCTAGACTCGTAATTAATATCTTTTACATGTTACAACTTGCCCAATAGTGTCTTATACAACTAACAAGGACTATCTTGACTCGAGAAAATTATTCTTATGACATGACAAACCCTAGAAGCATGAAGAACATGCCTAACCTAGATGACCAATCAAAAGAAGCATGGAAGCCATGCTTGAAAATAATATTTTTCTTTCTTATTTTTCTTGTAACATAAGATATACATAATGACATGAATACAATGACAATTGTGAAGACCGAAACTAGTTACATTTTCCAACATTTAGTTCACTAATCCCAAATAAGTTCAATGTTCCATTTACTTGTGGCTTGAAGATCAACCAATGAAGAATAATACTCTCTAGAAGCCCAAAGTTCCACTCCAAAGTCCCTCTTGAAACTCAACTTGGTCCATAACAATTCAACTTGCCTTTGAGATGGTTCAATATGGTCCACTATGCTTTTTAGACTTAGTAACTGCCAGTCAATTGTAGGATTTTCCAACTTCTTGACCCACTAGGCTGAATGTTCCACTTTGACACTTCAAATGGCTACCTTGTCCATTATAACATCTAGTTGACTTGATTTTCCTTCGTTAGTAAACTTGACTTGACCACCTTTGCTTCAGATATCCAATGCCATGACAATTTGGACTATTCTGCCACTTGGTTTTGCTACAACCTGGCTTGATTTCAACTCGGTCTCTATTTATTTGTACATAGCCTGCCCTATGTTGCAACACCATCATGCCCAGGTGCTATTTCTCTAACACCTTCAGGAATCTAAGAAAACAAAGATTTGGGTTTCATTCCTCTTCTTCTGTAGACCACCTACGAGGTAATGCATGCCCAATATCGCTCAACATTAACTCTATTTCTGTCGCATGGAACTCTATAATACTTGTTGACAACCTTTGATGAGCTATAAATTGCCATTACCTTCTCTGTTCGGAAACTTTTTATGTAGCTTGTTATCCTCCCATCAAGCTAAACAATATGGGACCAAGTTAATTTTTTGAGTTTCAAGACCACTTGCATCAGGAAATGTGAACTAGATGGGGAACATAAACAATTGACATTGTGAGATCTCATGTATGAGAAATTTGAGGGATACTGCACCAAAACCAAGGTCACATACAAACTCAATAGATATAGATACACCTTGACATGGGTTGGATTGGCCCATATACGAGTGATCACCCTTGCAAAAAGCAAACTCCCTTAGAACCATGAGCCCTCAAGTAAGCCCATCCAAGTTTCTTCAATGCTATCTAGGATGAAAGAAACCAAAGATGAACCCAAAGGGATCAGCAAGGGTTTGACCAAGCACAAGGTTTAGGACTACAAGGCCTCACATGGTTATTACAAGCCTTTTGATTTGTGAACTTGGCCTTACAATGGTGGTGAAATATACTGTAAAAATAAGTGTGTGTCCTTGTTGACATGAGGGGTAATAGCTAGCTCCAATTGCGGGGCAGATTCTCTACTCAAGAAGATGTGAAAACCCTAGAATCATTCACCTATCCCCTGAAATGCTCCCTAAGACAATGTAAAATGCAGAGACAGAGTTAGATACAAGTCCTATCCCTTTTTAACATGGCAATAGAATCAAAATGAAATAACTAACTAAAACAAAAATGCGCAACTAATGTAAAAGGAAATAAAAATGAGAAGGCAAAATATGTAATTAAACTAAAGCATGTAAATAACATCACATCAATAAAATGAAACATGAGAAAAAATGATAACCAAGGTTTAGGAAGACAACCTTGTGGCGCTAGATAATACCTTTGTAGTACAATTTGGGGGCTTGACCATTGTCGGCCAATGGAAGCTTCTCACCATCTAGATGACCAATGCGGAAGGTGTTTTCAACTGCAATATCCACAACAATACAAGGACTTAACCATAAACTTTCAATCTTACCATGGTTACCTGCGTTTTCACCATTCCTGTTCCTTAATAGCACCAAGGCGTCAATCTAGAAGTCTTGTCTGTAAGCCTTTTTGTTGAATTTATTCTTTGTAATCTCTTGGCTTTTAACGAAGTGATCAAATGTTTTTCTTTTGTTTTCATCCAACTGGATCAGCTGTGAAATTCTTTCTTGTAGGGCATCAAAATTCATAGAACAAGTTGCAAAATGAGATATACAAGAAGTTTCAAATGAATAGGCAAGGTCACTTCTATCCTGTATACGAGCTCAAATGGGTTCTTGCCACTTGAATCTTTCTTATATTGGAAACACTGGGAAGAGGGTAAATCAATATTTCACTTACAATTAGTTAATTTTCTTTTGCAGAGCATTAATTAACTTCAACATTATATTAAAACTATAAATTAATAGTGCACCGAATTAAAAGATAGTAGACACCAAATTTTTAGGTAGAAACCCTACTAGAAAAAAAACCACTAAACAGTTCTCTAATAATTTTATGAGTACATCAGTGCTTCAGCTCTAACTGGGATGACACAACAATGCCCTAGTTTTATCAACTTCTATTGATAAGAAGCTCCAGCACCCTGTAAGCTCCAACTTGCCCTAGCACCACCCTGCCACCTTGAAGTGTTTTCAAATTGCAACCTGAAAGTGACTTCAATCCCCTGCCTTGCACCAACCCAACCACCCTAAAATAGACCAACTATTGTGGACTCCCATACCAGGGATAATGACCCACTTACAATGGTTTTCAACAAAACCATAAATGTTGATGTACAGTGAACCCTTACTATAATAAAATAGTAAAACCCTTTCCGCTAATGGATAAACCCTTACAATGATATGATTATGGAGTTCTTATTGCTTGACTGCTAAAAATTATATGAGACTACTGGCTATAAAATCCTTACAGCTGCTGATGATAAAATTTCTACTTTTGAACAAGCAAGGCTTCTTCAATAATGATAATGACAATAAACCCAAATATTGAACTGATGTACCTTTCACTTGCTACTGTGATGAATCTGCCTATGACTAGATGCCTTTACAACTGCTGAAGAATTGAGGATGTCATTTGTCTCTGCTATCGCTCAACAACTTTTTCAACCATGACACAACTATGTTACCAGAAACGGGACGGGAGCATTCGTTTCCGGAAAAAAACGCAAAGAAAACGGAACAGTACGGAAAACGCCGTCTTGTACGGTCGTTTTCGTTTTTTAACCCATAAAACCGGTTTCTCCATAAACGAATGGTTTTTTGACACTGTTTTCTGAGAAACATTGTTCTGGTTCCTTTGTAATGCTGGTCTTATTCCAATTGGATGTTGAGCAGAATAAAAAAAGGCAAAGGTTGGTTTTCTGCTCTGGCTCGTTTGTAATGTTGGTTTCATTGTAACTTTGTGTCCAATCTAAATTTTTAGAGGTAGTTTCATGGTCATTGTATTTAGCCTAAAATTTCTTACACAATATTGTCTATTTAGAGATTTTAAAAATATTGTCTATTGCTATGTTTTTTAATGTTTTAATTATGTTTTCTTAATTTTTGTATTAGTTTTATTTACAAGTGTATTTAGTGTAGAGCTTTTTATATACTTTTATTGTATTTAATATTTAATAATAGTTTTTTTATAACAAAACTATAAATTTAAATGCACACGATTACATTATATATTATTTTTATTATTATAAAGATTAATTACTATTATAATGGATTAACTATAAAGTTTGATAGTAATTTTTTTTAGGTTTGTCTAGTAGTTGCCTACCAAATACTACAATATAGCCCAAATTTGAGGTCCGCTCAAATAATATGGGAGAATATACACATGATATGCGAGATCATGTACTCATCAGGGAATCTCTAGGGATATGGCCTTCAAAAAAATCCCACTCTCACTAGGTCCAAATCAAGTGGAAATGGAAAGGTCAAATCAAGCTTGAGTTCAATGCCAAAGGTTTCTTCTCTGTTAGAGGATCAAACATGGGTATTTGAGAATGAACTATGTAAGCAACACAAGCTTTGTTTCTCACTATGAATATTTGAGAATGGTCTATTTGAGCAACGAAAGCCTATGAGCAACTACGTATAAACTACATTATTGGAGAATGTGGATGATGTGTGCTTTGTTTTATGTTTTTCACATTTTTCTTGTTTTTTTCTCTCTCCTCATTTCTTGAATATGAAACCTCCGAACTTCGTTTCTCGTCCCGTTGTCGTTTCTCGTTTCGTTTCCAGTTTCTCGTTTCTGGTAACATAGTGACACAAACCCTGACTATTGTACCTTTGATCTGTAAGTTGTTCACTGTTGTAAACAATAGATTTCTACTTCCTTCTTTTGAACCAGTTGAGCTGCTTCAGAAACCACTACAGTTTACACAAGTTCTGGAGAAAACATCCTTGCTCACTTAATTATTTTGCAATAATTATGCTTGGTTCTAGAATGTTGTTCAAGGCAATACCTTTGTTCCAATATATGCTAATATTGACCAAGATAAACTTCAGAACTAGGGCATAAGTGAACGTTTTCAGTCCACAGTCATCACTGTAAGAATTTTGGTACAACTCTTTAATTAGATCAAACCTGTGTCGAGTGCCTTCTAGATTCTTCAAATTTGCTCCTGAACAACTGCCACAAATTCTCATAAGTCTACATTAACAATGAGCCCTAGCTGGACAGAACAGTAAGCGAATTCAAGTGGTTTGGCAAGATTAATCTCAGGATCTGTCCATGCGAGTTTCTCAAGTCATTTCTGGTCTGCCGCAGAGAAGAACGAGGCTAATCAAGTCGCAAGAGTATGGGGCCGAGAACCTTTAGATGTTGTCCAGCTACTTCAGAAGTTTAGAGTGAAATCTATTCATGTCACTTCTTTGAACCAGCTTGCTCTAACATTCAGATTTATCCTGCCTTTTAGCCCATGGATAGTCCTTGAATTTGAGCCCTAGACAATTATGATATTGCTTCAAGAGTTGCCCTAATACAAGGGTCGAAACTATAGTAAATCACTTCAGAGCTCAAGATTTCACTGCACAGGAATATGTTTCCCAGACGAAGCCAAACAAGAGACAAGTGTTCAGATAATGTGTACTTCAAAAGAATGGCCATGGACGCAGAGGATTGGTCAACAAGTTTGTACGTTTAATGTTATTAGGCATGCATCAAGTCATATTCAAAGTTCTTCGCTGGTCCTTGGCTTAAGTCTGACGCAGGAGATTAGTTGGGCCATAGATTAAGGTCAGATTTAAATAACATTTACAGGCCTTGCAAAACGTTCGAGAAGAGTGTCATTCTTTCATCAACGTACAAGCCGCAGGCACTTCAGATTTAGTCCATAATGGGCGCTGAAAGTTCAGAGTGTTTCTCCAGGACTTTTTACAGGATATAAGAGCAACCTGCAACCATAAAGAAAATGAATCCCTTGTTCCCAATCAAACCCTTCGAAAATCCTTCCAGAACTGGCCACTCGTTTGATCTATCTATCCTCTACAGGGCTGAAAATATTTCAGACTAAATCACTTCATGGGTTGTGCATTAGATGCAGGCACTAATTGATGAGATATTGTGCATTATGTAGTTTTGGAGGTCAGGGCAGCGGACTTAATAGGTTTTAGGAGGGAAGCCTTATTTTATAAATTGGAGCCCAAAAGATGAGGTTGTGTGCCTTAGGGATCAAGATTTAACTTTTATTTGAAGTCAAAACCCACTCATGTGCTTTTACATTCAAAATATTTTTTTAAACTCTCCACAAACACCCTTGTGACATAACCGTACTTAATTTGATTTTTGAGAAGATATTTGGCCAATAATAGGTTGCCACATCATCCATTATTTGAGGCTTTTGACCACAAGGTGTGTGCTTCATTTTCAAACAAGCATATCTCTCAAACCATAAGGGCTCTCGTGGCGTGCCACATATCATTAGTATCAACATGACGAGGAGAATCCAACAAGGGTGGTCTTGATGCAAGAAACCATGATTTTCTATATCATTTTGGTCAACAAAGGCAGGGCTCCACTAGTTGTTGATTGGGTTGGCATCAATGACAACCATAGTTCATTAATCTCTCCCTTTTGGCATTGATGGAAACACACACTCTTTGACATCAATGGAAATTGGTGACTCCCCCTGACAAAATTTTTGCTTCCTTCTTCTAATGATATGCCTTTTACCCCTTGTCCACCGAATTGAATAAGATGAAGATCAATGTGGACCTGGTAAAATCTCGAGCTTTTATCAAAGATACTCAAAAGTCTCACGAGGCAGAGCTTTGGTGAATATGTTAGCTCTTTGATCATTTGTCCCAATGTACTCTACCTTTATGTTATTTTCTACAAACTGCTCACGCACAAAATGGTATTTGATAGGAATGTGTTTTGTTTTTGAATGCATGATAGGATTCTTGGAGATATTTATGGCATTGGTGTTATCACAGAACATCACAATGGGCTCATCAACCTTCACCTGTAGATCCTACAACGTTTGTTTCATCTATAGGAACCAAGCACAACATGTTGTTGCTACTATATATTCTACTTATGTTGTAGATAAGGAGATTGAAGACTGTTTTTTACTCAACCAAGACACAAGACATCCACCCAAGTAGAAAGTTTCTCCATTGGTGCTCTTGTGATCATCAATGCAACTTTCCCAATCTACATTAGTATAAGATGCAATAACCAATTCATTTCCTTTAGGATACCATAAACCAAAACCAGTTGTTCCTTTGAGATACCTAAAGATCATTTTTTACAATAAGAACCTGAGATTATTTTGGTGCTATTTGAAATTGTGCAACCTTCCAACTACCTGTATCACTTCAGGTCTAGAAGATGTCACATACAATAGACTACCAATCATTGATTTGTATAATCTCTGGTCAACTTCCTTGGATTCACCGTCCTTGCTTAGTTTGTAGCCTATCAACATGGGAGTGCTAATTGGTTTTCAATCCTCCATTCAAAATTTCCTCAACATATCTCTGATGTACTTAGATTGAGAGATGAATATTCCATCTTCTTCCTGAGAAATATGAAGTCGTAAGAAGAAATTTAATTCTCCAAGTAAGGACATCTCGAACTCCTTCTACATGTCATCGGAAAAGTTCTTACTCAACCTGTCATCATCACTACCAAAGATGATATCATCCACATATACTTCTATCATCGTCAAGCTATCTTGTTTGATCTTAATATGTAAATTGTTGTCAACACTTCCTCTTTTGAAACCTTGTTTCTACAAATATTTGTCCAAGTGGGCATACCATGCTCTCAAGGCTTGCTTGAGACAGTAAAGTGATATACTTAACTTGCAAACATAGTATTTCTTATCAATAAGCATAAATCCTTCAACTTGCTCTATGTAAACTTCTTCTTCCAATTCACCATTCAGGAAGGTTGATTTGACATCCATCTAATATACTTTGATATTTCTTTAGCAAGCATAGGCCAAGAAAATCTGGATGGATTCCATTCTGGCCACGGGAGCGAAGGTATCTTCAAAATCAATTCCTTCCACCTGTGCATATCCTTTACAGAACAATTTGGCTTTATTCCTACTAACATGTCCATCTTCCTTCATCTTGTTCCTGAAGACCCATTTTGTGCCTATGACATTTTTGTCCTTTGGTCTTTGGCACTAGTTCCCATGTGTCATTCTTTTCAATTTGATCAAGTTCTTCATTCATGGCCTTGACCTAATGCTCATCATTGCTAGCTTCATCAACACTGCTAGGCTCAAAGGTGGATAGCAAGGAAAAATGACTTTCTACTGCCACATGTGCTTGTTGCCTTCTGACAGGTGATTTTTCTGGTACCATTTCTTAGGTGCTTTTGAAGGTGCTTGTGAGGTTTGTTGATTAGTTTCTCCTTGCTCTTCTATTGGTTCCTTTGGTTCTTCTTCCAATGGTTCTTCCTTTAACTTCACCTCTTTCCTTGGTTCTTCAATTTCTTGTTCTATTGAATCTTGGTTGTTTTGTGTCCTACAACCTTCATCGAATGTCACATTGATGATTATAACACTTGTATGCCTTGCTCTTGGTGGAGTACCCAACAAATATGCCTTCGTCCACTCTAGAATCTAATTTTTCAATCTTCGAGTCATCCCTCTTTATGTGGCATTTACTCCCAAAGACCTTGATGTGCTTAATATTGGTTGTTCTTCCTTTCCATAATTCATAAGGGGTTTTGCCACTATTACTCCTAAGCATTCCTTTGTTCAGAATATGAACTGCAACTTCAACTGCTTGAACCTAAAAGATATTGTTCAACTTTGAGTCACTTAACATGGTTTTGGCCATTTCAACTACAATATTGTTCTTCCTTTCTGCAACTTTGTTTTGTTGAGGTGTCCTAGCTGTTGGGAACTGTCTTTTTATGCCATGTTCTTCACAATAATGTTGGAATTATTTGGATGTAAAATCACCTTTGTTGTCCAATCTTAAGCACTTTATCCTTAGCTCAGTTTCATTCTCAACCATTTCTTTGTATATCTCGAAACTCTTAAAAGCTCTCGACTTCTTCTTGATGCAATTGGTAGTTGTTATTTGAGTGTAGTCATCAATGAACAATATAACATAAAGCTCACCTTTCATCCCTTTAGTTTGCATGGGTCTACATCAGTTAGTGTGCACTAACTCTAATGGCTTTCAGGTAGAACGTCCCTTAGTATTAAATTCAACCATGGTCTGCTTTCCATGCTGACAATGTTTGCATATGGCATTTGTTGGCTTTGTGATTTTAGGGATTTGTCTGGCTCCTTCTTTCTTGCTAACTTTGAAAAGGTTGTCAAAGCGAATGTGACCCATTCTTCTGTGCCAAAGCCAACTTTCATCTTATTTTCCTATGCGACATGTTTCCTTTCCAATTTCATCTAGATAATATAGGTTATTATGTCCACTTTACTTGTCTTTTCCTTTCTTATTTCACACTTTGTGGAGTGTGCCCCTCGTGGCACATCTGACTCACGCTCAACAAAATGTGATTCAAATTCTCAATGAACAAGGCATTGTTTTCCTTGGCACCTTTACCTCTAAGCTTAATTGTGCCCTTTCCCAAAACTTTGGATGATCCATCATTTCTGAATAATATTGTTCCATCTTTGTCATTTCACAAGTCTATAAACTTGTCCTTGTCTCCTGTCATATGCTTTGAACAATCGTTGCCAACTAACCATTCATGTTTCTTGCATTCAACAGTAAACACAAGGTTGCATATCTCATCTTTCCTTTTCCACACATTTGAAGGAGCATTGAATTATGTATTTTTCTCTTTCAAAGGAGCACTCATTTGCCAATCTTGTGCTATATGTCCAAAATTTAGACTTGTGGCATTCTACTTCATTGTTCGGTAATGCAAAATTGTTGTAGTTTTGATTGCGATCTTCATGAGGTCTTCTGACATAGTTATTCCGAGGATGGATTTCATAGATTCTTCTATTTCTAGCATTGCAATTCACAACTTTGTGCCTAAAATTGTTGCAAGAGTAATAAACACAAAAGAACATAGTTTGATATCTGGAAGAAGAGAGTCTTCTACGTGCATTTCTGCATGAACCTTCTTGCTAGTGGTTAGTTGGTTGCTACCAGGCATCCTTCTAGTTGGGTGATCCTGAGTTGAAAATGATTGTTACTTCCTAATTGATTCTTTGACGACTCCAGCATAACTATTATGGTCATCCCCCTTCCCTATCATGAAGCTTGATCCCTTAAAAAAGTTTTTCTTATATCCTAACCTGATTTTGTCATCACATGATCTTTGATTACCTGTGATCTCCCCCAGTATTTTTGAGTTGTTCATAAAGTTTTGTTGAACATTTTTCTTTTGAGCCTCCTTTCAGAGGGAGACTATTTCTACTTCTAGTACTTCTCTTATCTTTGAGATTTCTTCCAATTCTTTGTTGAGTGTTTCTTTAATCTTCTTTACCACTTCTAATTTTTTTTTTAGGGCGATTATGATCTTTTCAGAGTCCTCAGATTTTCCTTTTAATTTACTTAGTTCCTTTTGCAATTTCTTGACATTTTTCCTTTATGCCTTCAAATCATCAAGAGCACTTATCAATTCACCTTTCAAGTCAACTTCTCCTTCCACATATTTTTCATCCTTAGAGACACCTTGATTTTCAAATGCCATAAAAAAATACATGTTTTGAATCATTGTCACTACCACTATCACTGTTAGATACAACATTGTCTTCCTTAGAGTAGAAGCTTTTCTTAGGCATTTTCTTTTTTCCTTGTTTCATGTTCCCTTTTTTATTTTTCTTTTTTCTTGGGAGCTTCATCTTCTTCGACACTATCAGATTGTTTTGCATAGGGGAATTTTGAAGCAAAGTGACCTATTCTTCCACAATTAAAACATTTTAAGGGGAGTTTACCTTGGTACTTGTTGGTTCCTCTCTTGAGCTTCCTCACGAGGTTGGATACTTCTTCATCTGAGTCCTCATTGTTGCTTTGACTGGGCTTTGGTTTTGATTCCTGCTTGTTTTTACTTGTTTACTTTGAGGCCTTGAATGTTTCTTCACTTGTAGATAGCTCTTCACGTTCAATCCACATTTAATACGTTGTAAGAATCCCATGTGGCTCATCCATGTTGAGTTTGTCTAAGTTTGATCTATCTTTTAGAACATAAACCTTACGTTTAAATCTTGTTGGAAGAGATCTTAGAACCTTTCGCGCAATAACCTTTTTATCGATAGGTTCTCCTAGTCCTTCTAGGGAATTTGTTACTTCATCCAATTGATTAAAATAAGTTGTTGTATTCTCATCTTCCCTCATCTTAAGTTGCTCAAACTGTGCTTTGAAAATTTCAAGTTTTTCTTCTTTGACCTTTGAGTCTCCTTCAAATATGTTTTGAATCTTGCCCCAAATTTCCTTAGCTATCTTACAACCCAACACTTTAACATAGAAATATTCAAAAACTCCACCCATAATGGCATTCTTGGTGTTAACATCATTCTCAACAAGTTTCTTACTTGTTTCATCTGTTGGAGGAGAGGCTAGTGCAGTGTAACCATTTTCAATAGCACCCCAAATATCTTATCCTTATGCAAGTATATATACCTACATCCTTCCACTCCATAATGCATAATTTTTCCCCTTGAACAAAGGAACTCCATTCTTGGTGTACTCCATGATCTCCCTTTAGTGGTTAGACTGATTGTACAAGGAAATTTTATGATACCAATTATTGGAAACACTGAGAGGGGGGTGAATCATTACTTCACTTACAAATAGTTAATTTTCTTTTGGATAACATTAATTAACTTCAACATCAGATTAAAACCATAAATCAATAGTACACAAAATCGAAAGACAGTAGACACCAAATTTTTAGGTGGAAACCCCTTCAGGAAAAAAACCTCTGAATTATTCTCTAATAATTTTATGAGTACATCAATGCTTCAACTCCAATTGAAAAAGGAAGCCCCAACTCCCTAATATTCTAGAAAAATGTTCAATTTTCTAACTCCAACTAGAAGGATGCTCCAATGCCCTAGTTTTATCAGCTGCAATTGATAGGATGCTCCAACACCCTTAAAAGCTCCAACTTGCCCTAGCACCACCCTACCACCCTGAATTGTTTTTAGGATGCAACCTAAAGGTGACTTCAGTCACCTGCTTTGCACCACCCAACCACCCTGAAATATACCAACTATTGTGGGTTCCCATACCAGGGACGATGACCCACTTACAATTATTTTCAACAAAACCCTAACTGCTAATGTACAGTAAACCCTTATTACAATAAAATAGTGAAACCCTTTCAAGTAATGGAGAAACCATTACTGCAAATCTTCAATGATATTATTATGGAGTTCTTACTACCTAACTGTTGAAAATGATATGAGACTGCTGGCTATAAAATCCTTACAGTTGCTGACAATAAAATGTCTACTTTTTAACAAGAAAGACTTCTTCAATAATGATAATGATAATGAACCCAATTACTAAATTGATGTACCTTTCACTTGCTATTATGATGAATCTACCAGTGACTAGATGCCTTTACAATTGTTGAAGAATTGAGGATGTTAACTGTATTTGCTATTAGCCTCTAATATCACTCAATAACTTCTTCAACCATGACAAAAACCATTATTGTTGTACCTATGATATGTAAGTTGTTCATTGTTGTAAAAAACAAAATTCTATTGCCTTCTTTTGAACCAGGTGAGTTGCTTTAGAAACCACTATAGTTTACACAAGTTCTGGAGAAAATATACTTGCTCACTTAATTATTTTTCAATAATAATGCTTGGTTCTAGAATGTTTTCCAAGCAAATACCTTTGTTCCAAATATATGCTAATATTGACCAAGATAAACTTCAGAACTAAGGCATAAGTGAACATTTTCAGTACACAATCATCAATGTAAGAATATTGGTCCAAGTATCTAATTAAATCAAACTTGTATCAAGTGCCTTTTAGAGTCTTCGAATTTGCTCCTAAAAAACTACCACAAATTATGTTAAGTCTGCATTAACAATGAGCCCTAGTTGGACATAACAGTGTGCGAATTCATGTAGTTTTCAAGATCAATCTCACGATATGTCCATGTGAGTTTCTCAAGTCAGTTTTGGTTTGTTGTAGAGAAGAAAGAGGCTAATAAAGTTGTAGAGTATGGGGCTAAGAATCTTTAGATGGTGTCCAACTGCTTCAGAAATTTAGAGTGAAATCTATTGTTAAAATTGGAAACCAGGGAAAAACTTCATGTGGGTCATCTTATTCATGGCTGATAATATTTTTGTTAGACTCCTCTCATCGAGAGGTGTAGGATTGATATAAAGATCATCCTATTCTGATAAGTATTCATGGAGATATGAATTTATTTTGATTATGGAATTATTATCAAGCCGACCTACAACTCATGTAGGCTTAGAAGCCCAACAGTCGCATC
>APFE030634863.1:105593-116076 GCA_000404065.3 Pinus taeda | reverse complement strand
CAAGATTGATGTGTTCTCTTGTGAGGACAGGATTGATTAGTTCTCCTGACGAGGTGTCCTACCCATGCAGTCTGGGACTCATGGGAAGTACCTCTCATCTAATCAATGAGCAGGGAAATGAAGTTAGGGACCATAGTAGAACCGATGGACGCATCGTTGTATCTACCATACTCCCTACGCTAGGATGACCTCCATTGATCTGGGACCAGTGGTAGGAGTTGTACCATACTATGACGCTGACTTTGGGTCGGTTGAGACAGGTCTCGGACTAGTGGTACATACTCTGAGACTGACTTCGTGTCAGTGCAGTACTGGTCTGGGACCAGTGATAGGAGTTGCACCATACTATGACACTGACTTCGGGTTGGTTGAGACTGGTCTGGGACCAGTGGTACATACTCCGAAACTGACTTCATGTCAGTGCAATACTGGTCTGGGACTAGTGAGAGTGGTACATACTATGACGCTGACTTCGGGTCGGTTCAGACTGGTCTGGGACTAGTGGTACACTCTCTGAGATTGCGATACTGGTCTGGACCAGTGGTAGGAGTGGTACTTACTATGAAGCTGACTTTGGGTCAGCTGAGACTGGTCTGGGACCAGTGGTACGCACTCTGGACTGACTTTGAGTCAGTGGAGGATGATACTAGTCTAGGACCAGTGGAGTTGTACTCACTATGACGCTGACTTTGGGTAGGTTGAGACTGGTCTGGGACTAGTGGTACATACTCTGAGACTGACTTTGAGTCAGTATGATACATCCTCGATCATTTCTTCTTCTTCATAATTCGGAAAAAAGCAAAGCAGAACAGAAAAATTCAAGAGCATAGCAGAACAGAGCAAAATAGTATTGATCAGTACATGGCAGAACAAGACAAAGCAGAACAGGGAGAATAGAGTAGAGCAGGGCAAGGGTCAGGCTGTATAGAGCAGTGCATTTGATGGATGAATAGTAACAACTGATAGACAGATTGCAGATGAAGTTCTCCCTGGTTGAGAGGGAGTGTTAAAATTGGCAACCAGGGAAAAACTTCATGTGGGTCATCTTATTCACGGCTGAGAATATTTTTATTAGATTCCTCTCATCGAGAGGTGTAGGATTGATATAAAGATCATCCAATTCCGATAAGTATTCATGGAGATATGAATTTATTTTGATTATGGACTTATTATCAAGCAGACCTACAGCTCATGTAGGCTCAGAAGCCCAACAGTCACATCTATTCAAACACCAACATTGTGTATAAATATAAGAGGACTTTTCCTCATTTTCACTCACTCTTCTCATCACATCTCTCTCTCTCTACTACGCAGAAATGAGTCTCTTCTCTACTGCGTAGAAATGGGTCTCTCTCTCACACATGTGAAGCCGGAAACTGCTGAAACTGAAGCTGCAACTGCAGAAGTAAAGATTGACCTGTGTGGCCTAGAATATCTCATTTTTGGAACTACATTGTAGGATCATATGAACCTGCTCTGAAAGCCGCAACTTTTGGTGGTGGAATGAAGTCAATCTGACGAATGGTTTGCAAGATATCGACTGCCCTAGTTTGATGTCGGACACTACTGAAACTGACGCTGCAACTGTAGAAGTAAAGATTGACCTACGTGGCCTAGAATATCTCCTCATTTGAACTATGTTGTAGGTTTATTTGAACCTCCTCTGGAAGCTACAACTTTTGGTGGTGGAATGAGTCAATCTGACGGTCGGTTTGTGAGATATCGTCCGCCCTAGTTTGATAATGAAGTCGCTAATGCTGATGTTGCTGATCTAGGGTTTGCTACTGCTGATATGAATCATATTTATTGTACTATTTCTCTCTGCTGAATCATTGAAGATAAAAGAAGATTTGATCAAAGGGTTTCCCCACACATTGTGGGGTTTGTCCCTGGCTAGCCGCCACATCTTGTGTCTCTTGTCTTGGCTTGTTTTCTGTCGATCGTTTAATGTTCTATCTGCACTTTACTTTATGTACATGTGATTGCTAATATGTGGAATATAATAAGAAAAGGAAGTAACTGTTATAAGCATAGAACATACCGTAACTTAACATCTATTTATGTCATTTCTTTGAACTAGCTTGCTCTAACATTCAGATTTATCCAGCCTTTTAGTCCACGAATAGTCCTTGAATTGGAGCCCTAGACAGTTATAGTATTACTTCAAGAGTTGCCATAATACAAGGGTCTAAACTATAGTAAATCACTTTCAAATAAGGGGTGGTAGGAGGGGGAGAGATTCTCTTTAAGCCTGAAGGAATAATAGTGGATAAGTATGCATGAGGACTTGGTATGAAGACCAACAACCAAATGGAAGTTTATAACTTGTATATGAGGCTTCTTCTGGCCAAGAAGAGGGCAGTTAAATGCATCACAATCCTGGGCGACTCCTATCTGATTATTAGACACCTAAGAAGATCTTCCCCTGCTCAAGACAACCATCTAAACCAGACCCTCCTCTATGCTCAAAGTATTCTTCCTTCCTTTGAAATCTTTCAAGCTTAGCACATCCTCTGAAATCTTAATTCAAAATTTGATCTTATGGAAAAAAAAAATTGTCATTTATCTGAGGGAAAATTGGAAATTAATGGGGCTCCTAGTCTTAGCCCTATACCCTAACCCTTTCCTATGGCTAGCCCCCCTATGTACCCCCCTTATTCACTACCTTGTCCCTGGATAAAAAGGAATGTTTTAGGGGCCCTCGTCATCCCTTGTCACTCCTCAAACGTAGGCAACACGATTTCTCATTGTCCTTCTCTATTTGTTGGTATAATGACACCTCTCCCCACTCCCCTACCACGTGGCACACAAGATCCCATCTACATGATGCCATATGAACCGAGTGTGCGGTTAAGCGTGAGAGTCTTCATGTCAACTTCAAGATTCATGGTTCATTGCAGGTTAGTGAAGTTGGTTTCCATGTGATCCCTCTCTCCCTACATGCAACAATTACTCCTCATGGATCAAACTAGATAGGCCAACTACTTGAGCCTTTGTATGCGAATTATGGCCACTCTATCTCCACCCAGGGAAATGAGGATCTCGTATTGGGATCCTAGAGGCTTGGGCTTGATTTTGCAGGGACACGGTTATATATTGCAGAAGATTTCTTTGTCCCCTCCCATTCTGATGGTGAATTTCATCCCAGGTAGTTTGGGTCATGTTCGCTTAGTCTAAATATCTTGGATACCTGTTTGGGGTGCAAGACTTCAGTCCTATTCTGGGTCTAGGCCTGCATCCTCCCTTTTTGCCAGTACTTCATCTTGCTCATGCAGGCTCAGGGGTGGTTCTCAAAAGAAAATATATATTGGTGCACCACATTATAGAGGCATTTTGGGAGGATGGCTTCAAGTTCATGGGGAAGCTGACGCCCTCACATTGGCTGGGTGTCAAGGAAGGAGGCATCACACCAAGCTTTTGGTCATCAACAATATTTTCCACCCTCCTCTGCTCTAGCTATGTGCGTGCAATGTGCAAAGGAGTTGGAAGAAATCAAGGTGGAGCTCTCAGATAAAAAGGACCTATTGTATTGTCAAAGGGTGGTGGCCTATGAGAACTTGGATAATATTGATGCCAAAGATAGACAAGTTGTGAAGCTTGAGGACGAGGTTGGTGCATTGCGCTCCATGATCGAAGACCTTTAACTCCAAATGGAAAAGTTGGGATCTCCTCCAAAAGAACAAAGTAAACCTTCTAAAGTCCAAAATTTGGGGATTGACCTCAACCACCCAACTGATCCTCATTCTTAGATTCATCTTTCTATGTTTGGATTTTACTGTGTAATCACATTGTCTTGATTTTTCCGAATATATACTAGTAGGATAAGTAAGAGCACTGCATTAGTTGTATCCTTTTTTACTAATCATGAATAGTTGGGCTCTGCTACTCAAGTTGAAAATGGAAAAATAGAAGCCCATGGGAAAATTGCAATGTAACTCACCCGTGTATTTTGCTGTGACTGTGCGCATAATTAATATAACGAGTAATCATTGTTGTTAAAAAAAATCACTTTAGAGCTCAATATTTCTAAACAGAAATATGATGCCCAAATGAAGCCCAACAATGAGTATTTAAACAAGAGACAAGTGTTCAGATAATACGTTTTTCAAAAGAACAACCATGGACATAGAGGATTGGTCAACAAGTTCACATGTTTAATATTATTAGGTGTGCATAAGATCATATTCAAATTTCTTCATTAATCCTTGGCTTAAGTCTGCCATAAAAGATTAGTCAAGCCAGAAATGAAGGTTGAATTTAAAAACCTTCACAGGTCTTGAAAAATGTTCTAGAAGAGTTTCAATCTTTCATCAAAGCACAAGCCATAGGTACTTCATATTTAGTCCATAATGGAGGCTAAATTTTTAGGGTGTTTCTCTAATACTTTTCACAGGATATAAGAGCAACCTACAACCATAACAAAAACGAATCCCTTGATCCCAATCAAACCCTTTGAAAATCCTTCCTGAACTAGCCACTTGTTTGATCTATCTATCCTCGACAGGGCTGAAAATATTTTAGACCAAAATCACTTCATAGGATGTGTGTTATGTTAGCGCTTGAAATTTCACCTCAGGCTGAAAAAGGCAAACCTCAAGGCAACATCAAACCATTTAGCCTCGTAGCTAGCCCTACGGGGCAGGAGAAGGCTCTCTCCGGTCAATCTCAGTGAAATCTTCAATGGATGAGATGACCAATAGGGTAACTCTGATTTTAGGCTAGTAAACTGATCAAAAGGGTTGATTTGGGGTTTTTAGGGTTTTTGGTGGCAAATTGAGGGGATGGCAATTTTGGGTGCGGGGATGGGACACAGTTTCTGTAGGGGGTTCCTTGGGGCGAGGTAGGAGACAGTGTTGATGCCTTTAACTGAAGTGGATGGTCAGGAATGAAAGAAAGAGAGCTAAAGAGAGCAAACAATAACTTTGAATTCTCTTTAGATAGTAGAAAACATTGAAATTAAACAAACTTAAAAGCAGAGCATGGCAAGCATGAGTTCTTACTTTAACACTTTTGCTTAATGTGCAGAAGGAAAAGAAAGGAAATGATTCACATAACACACTTACAGGTACATAGAGAAACACACCATCAATACAAGTAACCACAAGAATCCCAAAAAGGACTGCAAAAACCCTGGTCTTCCTTAGCCAAAAATTGCAGAGATACAGTGAAATAATACAATGATAGCTTCTCCCTCAAGAGTCCAACCATGAAAATGAGTATGAAAGTACATAATATAGATGATCTAACCTCTTTTTCTGCCTCTAGGGGTCGAGCTCAATATCCTAGGAGCTGTTTCAACCACTTCTAAACTTAGCACTACAAACTAGGCAATCATAACAACTTGCCTCTATAAACTTGGAAACCAATTCATTCATTTAATTTTCACCTATTTCATGAATGAATCTTCTAGAAGAGATACATAAGAGAAAAAGTGTCATAAAAGTACCATAATTACATCAAAGAGAATCATCATTCACCTCAAAAAGTCAAACTGAGTCAAATCTGTGTTTTCTGGGCTGTACAGTGCATTTCTGGGCAATTCTGCATGACATGTCGCGCCCCTTTGGAGCCATGTTTGGGGCACTTTCAGGTGGAAAAATTGGGCAAGAGTAGGCTTGTTGGAAAGGTATGTGAGTCTACGTTCCAACACAACTAGAATTTTTGGATTTGGAGTTCGTTTGCCCTGTCAAACATCAATTCTCCCAAGACAGCTTTCTGCAGTTCAAAAAGGTGGCAGAAAGTCAAATTTTGCATGTTTTTTGACTTTCTGGAGGCCCAAAACTTCACTAAATCTCAAGTCCATCCATGTGCATATGTAACTTTGCATGAAAAATCTGGAAATTCTAATTTTTTGTCAAATGGAGTTGACGGGACGAAGGGTCTCACCGGGGGTGAGACCCGTTAATGGGAAAAACCTGTGTTTGGCACAAAAAATTCACAAATGACAAAATTTTCTCCAAATTTCTTGAAATTTGGGCTGGGAGTCCCCAATCAAGTACCATGCTCCGTCAAAGAGGCTTTGGCCAAAATTTGGAGTGGATCGGGCGTTTTCCTTCGTTTTTGTGCTTTGGCTAACCGTCCTTGGAGCACCTTCGTTCTCGCCGTATTTTTGACATTTCTTTAAAACCATGACACCTGTGCGAAAAGTGAAGGATGGTTTTCTTCCTTGGCATGTTTGGGACAAAAACCTCTCTCAGTTTTGAAAAAATCATCTTTGATTGCTCATAAACATCATTTTAGTGAAACTTATCCCGATGTGTGGAACAAGGGTTTTGGTCGAAATGAAGTGAAATGAAGGGGATAAGGGGCTTCTAAATTCTTGAGGAAATCTTTGGGAGTAGGGAGGGATTTTAGGAAGTAGGGGAAAGTGGAACCTCAGAGATTGATTGAGGGGAAGGGGTCCAAAAGGGTAAAACACAGGCCCAACCTAGAAAATTGCCAGGTTGTAGCAAGAAACTAGGGTTTGTGCAAAAATGAGGATTTTGGGGGATCTGAGTGTTGGGAAGTGCTTGATAAAGTACATTAAGGATAGGGGAAGGTGTATGAACATCAGGAAACAAGTTTTGCCATTGATTTGACCGTCCAAGAGAAATTGCCTTAAAACCCTAGGAGAGGGAAATGAACCTGCTAGGCACACTGAAGCATGAAAGCTGTAAAATGACCCTATAGAACTGACATGATGATGACAACCCTCTGATGATGATAGGTCAGCTGAATGAGTGACATAAGTTGGCATTTGGGCAACTTTGAAAAGAGTGAGAGAAAACCCTAGACCTAATGCCTAGTGACCAAATTTTGCTTGAAGACTCACTGAAATGAAAAAATTTGACCTTGACACTTCAAAATCACTTTGTAAGAGCACATTTGATCACTGGAGGAAGGCTGGAAAGACTGAAACTAACATTGTTATATAACCAGTGTTGAGAAATCTAGGGCATAGGAAAGAGGTGATTTCTCTTATAATGATAATTGTTTGTGAATGTTTTTTACTTGTTTACATTAGGTTCTTCTCTTAACTTGGGTTAATATAGTGTTCTTATTTATCAAACAGCTACGAAAGCATAAACAATAAGGAGACAATAGACACAAAATGTAGGTGATCATCCAAGGCAAAAACCTCTCCAACTTGAGATGAAAACCCAAACGAAATCTTCTTATTATAGAAAATTCAAGTGGCGAATGCCAAGACTAAGACCCTTGGCCTACTAACCACTCCAAGACCAAGTCACAAGGATTCCTTGATTTGTTTCTTCTTCCTTGAGTCAATCATGATCAAACTACTTGCTCCCCTCTCCTTCTTGGCTGTCCTTCAAATTTCAACTTCTTGGATCAGGGCTGCAACGCTCGACCTCTTCAAAAAACCTAGTTGCAACACGTGTTATTGATTTTGACCAACTTTTGTACCTTGTAATTCAACTTGATGAATACTATGACTTCTCCCTTGATTCATCTTCTAGGATAACTTTGTTAGCCTCGAACCTTTTATGCAATAAATGACATTGATTTCCTTTGCATGTGTGATTTTTATTATCTCAAAACATATCAAAAATAACTCGAGTATGCTTATCCTTCTTTCGCTTGATGATTAGCTTCCTCTTTTTATGATATTCATACTTTTATATCTCTTGACTTATGCTTGATCGAGTAGTGTCCTAATGGAGGCTGAGATCCTTCAAAATATAGTGATCTACCTATAGAAATAGGTTGACTTGTTCCAAGGGTTAGGCCAACTTGCCATACTAGAATCATATTCATGTCTTTTGAAGGCCAACATGAGGTATAGCTTATGACAAGGTATTGGAGGGTTTGTGACACAATTAAATTCACTTTTTACAATGTATAATATGCCCAAATGGGTCTTCAATCTTTGACATTGACTCATTAGACTTTATGACATGATTACCAAATTTAAAGGCTCACAATGGGAGCCTTAACTATAAAATAAAATTCCTTGAGCATGAAACCCTTGACTCAAGCATTACAAAATAATTTTATTTTCTTCTTATGTTAATTACATAAAATCATGATTACACATGTCATTATGAAGACCAAACCTAGTTACATTTTTCAACACTTCCTCTTAACTAGGGAGGTATTCATAATCTACATAAGGTACTTGGACATTTTCAATTTGAAGAATTCTCATAAAAATATTTGGATTGGTAGCCCATCTTTATAGCATCATATCATCTACAATTGTCACATAACAAGGCCTTAACTAATAGCTATATCTCTCCATAATATTAGAGTTCAATGTTGGCGAGACCAATGATGTATATACACTCTCATCATTGTCTCCCTCGTAACATACCCTGCGTGGGTTCTCATAGTGTGTTCCACCAAGACTATTTCTATCTTGGATTTTCATTACTCAAATAATATTAGTCCTCTATTACTACTCTTATATTGGATTCCCTAACTCATCCTCAAAGACTATCAGATGCCATATGTTTACCCAATCCTCCATCTTGTTTTCCCAAGTGAAGACAAGAATTATGTGTCTATCTCTCCCTCTCAACTTAGGGAGTACATACCCATTCCATTGAAGGAATATACCTATTAATTTTAAAAGGATTGTACTCAAGCTCCCACTAACTAGGGACTTAACCAAGCTCCCTCTTGACTAGGGACTTTCTTCAAGCAACTCTTTGGGTGGAGATCATGGGACAACTAGCTTCTTGTAGAACTCTGATCCGGATTTAAATAGGAACGCAACAGAATACAAAGATAACCATATACATAAAGATGTAGTGGAAATAATGCTTCATTTCATTAATGGAAATAAACCAGCTAGGGCGATGGTAGCTTATCTCTGAGAAGAGATGTGGCGGCTACATGCCTCTGAACTATTCCGAACTGTGTTACAATGAGGCTCGAAGGCCTATTTATTGTTGAGAAACAATGGAAAACCCTTCACATTCCAAAACCTAACCCTAGAAGATGAAACGCCAAATTGTGGGCCCGTTTTGGGTAAATTGGTACATCAATTTCCCGGGGTCGTAACTTTGGCATACGATCTCCGTTTGACGCGTATGATAGCTCGTTAGAAAGATCTATCCGAGAACTACCACTTGGGAAGGGAAACATGGGTCCATGGACCCATCGTTTGCCCCCATATTTCCCAAAAAAATGTCGTTTTAGGGCCAAAACGGGCTCTTGGAAGTTCGGACCCGAACAAACTGCTAAAAATAGTAAATTGTGCTACAATTTAGAAAACTGAAAAAGCTGAAAGAGACAATTGTGGGGGTCCAAATGGGATAGGTGGGTGGCCACCAACATCCACCTGGATCATTCCTCCCCCCTTAGGAAGCAATGGTCCCCATTGCGTTGAGTTCCTCCCTAAGATGAGGAAGCTTTTGCTGAGCTGGGTCTCTGGTGAGCTGTTCTGCAATCTCTGATGTGTCCAGAAATGGTGGGAAGCTTGGTCGACGACGGTCCACATTGAACACTTGGTGCAAGCGAAGGAATGGAGGAATGTTGTGCTTCAAAGCATTGTTTCCCGTAGCCTCGGTACTGGTGTAAGGACCATGTCGGAGTGGTCTGAGTTTCTCATGGGTTCTGGTAAGGCGTTTTCTCTGCAGATGTAACCAAACTTTGTCGCCCACCTGAAACTTGTGTGGTACCCCTGTGGGTGAGGAGAAGTTGTTCCTATGTTCTGTCATGACTGTATCCCTCTGTTGCTGCTGCTGCGTGGAGGAACCCTTTGCGGGGGTCATGGATGTAGCAACGATCTTCCCCTTAATTTGGGAGTGAACCATACAGATGAATTTCCTGGTCTGGGAGATGAGATTGCTGCCTTTCGTAGCAGTGATCAAAGAGGTGGCGGTAGGTGGGGCTACCTCCGGTATCCTGTATAATGAATCACCCAAAGAAATAATGACAGCGCGAGGCCTTGATTCATACACAGCATGTCGCCTCCATAAGTATGGCTGGCCTAATAGTACATCACAAACATCCAGAGGTGTAACATCACACAATACCTCATCTATGAAGGGCTTGATCCTGTTGGGAAGGCGGCACTGTTGGCGAACTTTGAGATCTCGTCCTTCATGAAGCCACCCGATACTGTACGGTTGCGGGTGTGGTGTAGTCGGTAGGCCCAACCGCTTCACAACCTCTGCTGAAATGAGGTTCTTTTGGCTGCCACTGTCGACAATGAATTGCAGTGGCGAACCCTTCACCCACATCTGTGAGTTGAAAAGGCGTTCCCCCTCCTCTGGCTCTTCAGGCTCATTCTTCTGGATTTTTGCAGTGGCAACAGTGGCGCTGGGATCCGCATCAATGATCTACTTTCCTTTGCCATTCCCCTTGTCGGGTTCTGGCTCAGGGTCGGAACATGTATCTGATTCGGAAGCCTTCAACTCAGCCACCAGTGAATGCTTGGTCCGACACTCACTTGTGTTATGAGTGGGACTCTTGTGGAACTCACACCACTTTCCTGTGTCCTTCTTCGACTTTGTGGTGTTGTTCTTTTCTTGTGGCT
>APFE030634863.1:80142-104820 GCA_000404065.3 Pinus taeda | reverse complement strand
AATCTCATGTATGCAGGTTGAAGAAAGCTCTCTATGGGCTGAAGCAAGCACCCCAAGCATGGTATGAGAGGATCGACAGCTACTTGATGAAGCTGGGATTCACTAGGAGTGAAGCTGATCCTAACCTTTACTTTAAGGTTGAACATGATAAACCTCTCATACTGGTGTTGTATGTGGATGACCTCTTTCTAATAGGTGCACACCCTCTCATTCAAAAATGTAAGAGGGAGTTGGCTTTTGAATTTGAAATGAAGGACCTAGGACTGATGCATTATTTCCTAGGACTTGAAGTGTGGCAGAAGCCAAGGGAAATTTTCCTGTCTGAAGGAAAATATGTGGTGAAGATTCTGAAAATATTTGATATGGTGGACTGCAAGCCTGTGACTACCTCGAGGATCTTAACTTTCAAAAGTTATATGGTAGTGATGTCAGACCAGATTCGGGAAATGCCTCTGAGTTTCAAAAACTCATTTGTGTTGATGTTCTTAATGAACCTCCGTCCGAACATATGTTTTGCAGTTAGCATTGTGAGCTCATATTTGGTTGAGCCTCACTCAATTGGTGCCAAGAATCTTCTGAGATGTCTTCAGGACACAATCTCTCATGGATTGAGATACACTGCCAGAGATGTGAGACTACTTGGATATACTGATGTTGATTGGGCAGGTAGTGTGATGGACCGTAAGAGCACTTCCGGGTGTTGTTTCACCTTGGGATCTGCTTCGATATCCTGGATGAGCAGGAAGCAGAAGTCGATGGCTTTGAGCACCGCCAAAGCAGAGTATATTTCTGCTAGCATGGCCTCTTGTGAGGCAGTCTAGTTGCGAAAGCTCTTCAGTGAGCTGTTTGGATTTACAATGGATACCACTGTGATTATCTGTAACAACCAGAGGTGGGATTCGATTATTGAGGAACCCCGTATTCGTCAATTGCTCCAGCAGATAGACATCATCTGGGATATGGTAAGTCGATGAGCAAGGAGGCTCCATCGCATTAAGATGGTGTACAGGACGATACACCTTGTCAAAGCCCCGAGGAAAGATCTAATCTGTGATTTTCCCAAACGATTTGGAGTCGGCAAGAAACCCTTGTACAAGGGTCCTGCATGTTGCATACATTGAGCTCTAGGAGCTCTGAGAGCTTGCGGTTCTTACTGGAGCAACATACGACCACAGGGTGGCTCACCCTCCCCTGGTGGTGCGCACTGGAACAAGATGATTTGCTCTCTTGTGGGACAAGATGATTCGCTCTCTTGTGGAACAGGATGATTCGCTCTCTTGTGTAGCAGGATGATTAGTTCCCCTGTGAGGCCTGGAGTGATGTGTTCTCCATGGCGATTGTAGCAGGATTGATGTGTTCTCCTATGAGGCTTGGATTGATGTGTTCTCCATGGCGGCCTGGATTGATGTGTTCTCCATGGCGATTGTAGCAAGGATTGATGTGTTCTCCTGTGAGGACAGGATTGATTAGTTCTCCTGTCGAGGCATCCTACCCATGCAGTGTGGGACTCATGGGAAGTACCTCTCATCTGATCAATGAGCGGGCAAATGAAGTTAGAGACCATAGTAGTACCGATGGATGCATTGTTGTATCTACCGTACTCCCTACGCTAGGATGACCTCCATTGATCTGGGATCAATGATACTGGTCTGGGACCAGTGGTAGGAGTTGTACCATACTATGATGCTGACTTCGGGTCGGTTGACACTGGTCTGGGACCAGTGGTACATACTCCGAGGCTGACTTCGAGTCAGTGCAGTACTGGTCTGGGACCAGTGAGAGTGGTACATACTATGATGCTGACTTTGGGTCGGTTGAGACTGGTCTGGGACTAGTGGTACACTCTCTGAGACTGTGATACTGGTCTGGGACCAGTGGTAGGAGTGGTACTTATTATGAAGCTGACTTTGGGTCGGCTGAGACTAGTCTGGGACCAGTGGTACGCACTCTGAGACTGACTTTGAGTAAGTGGAGGATGATACTGGTCTAGGGTCAGTGGAATCGTACTCACTATGACGCTGACTTCGGGTTGGTTGAGACTGGTCTGGGACCAGTGGTACATACTCTGAAACTGACTTTGAGTCAGTATGATACATCCTCGATCATTTCTTCTTCTTCATAATTCGGACAAAAGCAGAACAGAACAATTCAAGAGCAGAGCAGAATAGAGCAAAACAGTACAGATCAGTACAGGGCATAACAACACAAAGCAAAACAAGCATAATAGAGCAGAGTGGGGCAAGGGTCAGGCTATACAGGGCAGTGCATTTAATGGATGAATAATAACGACCGATAGACAGATTGTAGATGAAGTTCTCCCTGGTTGAGAGGGAGTCTTAAAATTGGAAACCAGGGCAAAACTTCATGTGGGTCATCTTATTCATGGCTAATAATATTTTTATTAGATTCCTCTCGTCGAGAGGTGTAGGATTGATATAAATATCATCCGATTCCGATAAGTATTCATGGAGATATGAATTTATTTTGATTATGGAATTATTATCAAGCTGACCTATAACTCATGTAGGCTCAGAAGCCCAACAGTCGCATCTATTCAAACACCAACGTTGTGTATAAATATAAGAGGACTTTTCCTCATTTGCACACACTCTTCTCATCACATCTCTCTCTCTCTACTGCGCAAAAATGAGTCTCTACTCTACTACGCAAAAATAGGCCTCTCTCTCACACATGTGAAGCTGGAAGCTGTTGAACCTGAAGCTGCAACTACAGATCCAAAGATTGACCTGCGTGGCCTAGAAGATCTCCTCATTGGAACTGCGCTGTAGGTTCATCTGAACCTCCTCTGAAAGCCGCAACTTTTGGTGGTGGAATGAAGTCAATCCGATGACGATTTGCAAGATATCGAATGCCCTAGTTTGAAGCTGGAAACTGCTGAAACTGAAGCTGCAACTGCAGAAGTAAAGATTGACCTGCGTGGACTAGAAGATCTCTTCATTTGAACTGCGTTGTAGGTTCATTTGAACCTCCTCTGGAAACCGCAACTTTTGGTGGCCGAATCATGCCGATCCGACGGTCAGTTTGGGAGATATCGTCTGCCCTAGTTTGATGCTGAAACCGCTAACGCTGATGTTGCTGATCTAAGGTTTGCTACTGTTGATATAAATCAGATTTATTGTACTATTTCTCTCTGCTGAATTATTGAAGCTAAAAGAAGATTTGATCAAAGGGTTTCCCCACACATTGTGGGGTTTGTCCCTGGCTAGCCGCCACATCTTGTGTCTCTTGTCTTGCCTTGTTTTTCTGTCGATCGTTTAATGTTCTATCTGCCCTTTACTTTATGTACATGTGATTGCTAATCTGTGGAATATAATAAGGAAAAGAAGTAAACTGTTATAAGCATAGAACATACCATAACTTAACAGTTACAAACATCGGCATCGGGATAAAATCGACAAGGCTCCTGAATACCAAAAAATCGGAAAAATCAAGAAAACATTGGAAAAATCGGGAAACATTGACAAAGTTAAGAATCAAGATACCACCAAAATATCATTAAAAATTGGCAAACATCGGCTAGGCCAAAATATCACGATTTCACGATCTCTTCGCAATAAAATCGGGATGTTTGCAATACTGGTTCTATATACTTATGTACAATTCCTGTCCAAGACATCAAATGTACAATTCATGTCAAAGACATGAAAGCTTCAGTTATGTCAAGTATAAAGATCTTATCCTAAGCCTATATGTGGATATTACTTAAGCAGGGAAAGCAGAAGATTGGTTCTGTTTTGGAATCAGTTATGTTGGAAGCCAGCTGGACTTTGTCAAGTATGAACCTCCTGATCCGCCCCAGAAGATGAAAATCCTCTTCATATGATAGAATATCCCTTTTGGAGATGTTTCAAGATTCTACCAGCAAGGAACATTGATACTATGTCTCCAGAATTTAGAGAAATATATTATTCGTCTTCATCTTCTTCATCTTCTTCTGACTAAAGCATGGTGGGCCACTCCCACTTTTGTAATATTCTTGAAATAATATTATGTCTAACTGGTCAACAATGGTGCCAATCAGATTCCATGTGATCATGAGAATATCTCCACTGTGTACAATTGTGTCAGTGAATTTAGGATTAAGTCAGTTGTCCTAAAAAGAAGGATGGGTCACCTATGTCCAAAAGGACTCTTGCAGGACGAGATACCATCTGATTGTCCTCAAATGCCCCATCATCTCATAAGGATAACAATAATATTGATGTGAACATTTTTTACCTATATTTGTAAGTTTCTCTCTAGTGGATACTTGCTACATGGTACACCAACTATAACAAAACCATGTGACTTAGGCTACACCAACTATAATAGAGTATGCTTACTCTCATTTCGGGCATTGGGTCTGGGGGAAAAGGAGTGGTCTGACTCTGAGTATAGAGTTTGTAAAAGCAAAGTATGTTATTGAATTTCCGCACACTACAGTCTGGGTCTGTCAGAAAAACTTAAGTCTGGTGCTCAGAAAAGAGTCTGTAACATACCGAGTACACTCTAGATCTTGCAACTTGTGTATATGTGTTTATTGGAGTAGAGAAATAAGGGCTTTGTATGTCTAAGTGCTAAGACTATAGCATAAGACCCAAAAATACTACCACTTTAGCAGAATATTATTTATTTAACTATTTCCTAAAGATAGACTTAGAAAAAAGTAAAAATTCATAAGTTAACTTATGATTCAATCTCAGCCATTGATCACGATTTAATCTCAACCATTGAAAGGGAGATTAGGGTTGAGATCGAAATTATAAGAGGAGAAGGAGCAAATTAGCAGGAAGTCAACTTAGCACAAGCAATGTGTGTTAGATCAGTGAAGGAAGAGCCGAGGGTTTCAGCAAATCACAGCAATACAGGATCAGAGAAGAAATCAAGTGAGGGCCAAGCTCTTACAGCCCCAACTCAATCATACCATTCGCACGTGCGTGAAGGAGAGAGGAATAGTGTTTGCGCATGTGCCCAATTTAGTTGATCTGTGCAAGCATTTTTCAGATCTAGTGCGCAGGCAGGAAGTCGATTCATCTTGGAGGATTGATCAGTTGTTCTTGTTATAAAAGGGATGTATCTCCCTTGTTGTAATTCTAAAAACAAAAAAATTTTTGCTGAAGAAAATAATATAGACACACAACATTGCAGGTTTTCCCTAGAGTTAGGGTTTCCTGGGTATATCTTGTGTTCTATGTATTGATGTGTTTGTCTTCTGATTTATTTTTTGTTGTGCATGTTAAGTTAGAAACTCAGTGCATATATAATTTAAGTTTCTAGAATATCATTTATTTGTGTTTCTAGGTTTTTACACTTAAAAAAATTGTGAATCAGTTTACTGGGTTTTAAGGAAATCGAACAATATGGACCATCATTCAAATAGATCTAGAACATACTTAATATGTTACAGATTGTTTTCTGAGCGCATATACATTCTATGACACAGAGCTTGGCCCATATTATCCATGAATGGGAACTACAGAACATAAACTAATGTCTTTCTGTCTCTTGGGTTCAACATTCATCGGTATGTTCTGGTTGTCACAGGATCAAATCTCATGGGAAGGGATTGAGGATGAGAACCACCTTTGTCGGAATCAAGCTATCCCAAGGGGCGTCCAAGTTCGACCGAGCTTTGCACAATCCTAGTGATAACATCCCACTAGTGGGAAAATCGTTCTTCCATCCACCATTGGGACTGGCCCTAGCCTAGTTCAAACAAACAAAAAACTCTAAAAACTATCTAGGTCATAGGTCAATCCACTCTGAAGAAAGTACCCTTTTGTAAATGTTGAGTTCAAGAGATAGAAAGGCATTAGCTTATCATCTTTGGCTATCATTCACGAGTAATGATTAGACACACACCCACACACCACCTTTCTGATAGATCCAAATCATAAGGTGCAAGATCTAGAGCATACTCAGCACATTACAGACTCTGTAGTCTGTAGTACGTTTTGTAGTTTGCAGTATGTTACAGACTACAAACATCTTGTGCGTCCATAGATTTTGTCTTTTTGTGTTTTGAACAAGCATATGATATTACCATTATGGGATGGTGTTACAGATAATGGTCATATTTATGAACTTAGACATGTTAATTAGTGTAGTAGTTAATAGTTAGGTATTTGGCAGAGACATAACATACTCTTCTTCTCCTACTATGTAGTGGAGTAGTTAATAGTTAGGTATTTGGCAAAGACATGGCATACTCCTCTTCTGCTACTGTGTAAAGATACAATATATCATCTAATAATATATGAATGAATCCACTCTTTCTCATTCTAATGTGTAATCCTGCCCACAGTTGTGTTTGGAACTCACATGAGTTTCTTTTCTTCTATATTTTTTCTTTAAATAACTAGCCAAGCTTAACCTGTGCTAACGTGAACTAACTTCTACTAACCTAACATTTGAGATTCATTTCTCGTTTCCTCCTTTTTCCATGGCAATTCCTTGTTTCTTGTAGTTTTCCATAGATGTCTACCCAAGTTTGCCCCGTCATTTGAAATAACTCATCTAGCTGCCATTGATTTGTATATGACTGATACATAATATTCTGCACTTGTGAACATTGTGATAGGGTATTGGGCCAAGTCGGCCTCATATTAAAAGCAACATATGTAAATTGGTATTTGTGATGTACTTTGGAACAAACAAAGTTCATTCTTCAAGTTAAATACTCTAGAGGACTTGGAATATGTAGATCTCTATAGGATACAAAAATATATATTAAAATGTATGAATGAGAATGATGTTACAAATGAGAATAAGGGGAGAGTAAAGGCCCTGCTTATATACTAGGCAAGTGCCTCTTCATGGAAGGTCATGTCCCATTTAGACATGCTTCTTCAACACTAATTACTAATTAACTAATCATTATTACAATTATTATCATTATATATATTTAATATATTTTATTCATAACATTGCCTTCCCCTTTCAAAAAGTGTTGTCCTCAAATCTTGTTGATGAAAAGGCTTGATCTTTTTTATGTTTCGAATATCTTCTCGTTTCAGAACGGTCATCTCCGTTGTTACAAGTTGATATGATCCTCTAAGTGATAAACAAAAATGTCGCACTGAGAAGGCATCGGACCATCCTAAATTAATCTTCTTTGGAAGCTTGCGGTCACTAAAAACTTGTGATGAATTGTTATCACATGAATAGATTGCACTGACATTAGTATTCTTCGAAACATCAGTTTGTTGTTTCTGTTATGAATGGTACAAATTCCAAATGCGTAGCTTGATTGAATTGTCTACTCATGATTCGGATGTCGATAGGGAATTCTTTTGGTTTGACTTTCCCTTATTAAGTGTGTGGCAATTTTTTGATTTTCTTCTGGTATCGCGGTTGTTGAGTTAGGTACAAAATCTTTGTTTGGAATTTTCATCATCTGAATTGCATCGTGTGAGTGTATTTTTCCTTCAAATTAACTTATCCTCTTCTTCAGTTGTGGTATTGACTGGTTCAGTATTCGTTCCTTTATCTTCAACAGGAGCTGTTACGATTGCGACTTTGATACTTCCTCTTGAATATAATGTTCTAACTTGTCTTTTAACTACTTCTTGTCCTTTTAAGGGACTTAACTTGCGCCAATAGTTTTTCACCATGGTCTTTAAGTCGAGAAACCTCTTCATTTTTTTCAGCAGTGATTTTGTCAACTTCTCTTTGCATATTTTGTAGTACTTTTTAACCTTCTTGAAAAATTACTTTTGAGATATCTAGTATGTCCTCTAATATTATTGAATTCGGCTTCACTGTAACATCTTGTAGCGTTATTTTTTTCTTTTTGTAAGAAAATGTTAAAAACTTCTTCTTTGTATTCAGGATGAAGGAACCTAGGGTTGCCATCTAGGGTGAACCTAAAATAATGTCATCTTGATCGCTCCATAGGTTTTGAACTAAGAATTGTGATATGAATGTATAATCTCCAAGGTTTAATTGTAAATTGCTTATTTCATATTTTTTGTTGTCATAACGGTCTAATTTTTTCTATTATATTTGACTCGGGAATCCCTAATTGGTTTGTGATTTTAGGTTTTATATAATTTTTATCTTCGGTTGGCGAGATAGTGATGGTAACATCTTTTCCCACAATAGACCCTTTAATTCTAAATAGCACTGAAGCATAGTTATATTTAATTTTTGGGAATCTTCCGGCCTTCATTTCCATATTAAGCTCCATTTTTCTTCTTTAGGATGAACTTAGGGTTTTAGAAGTAACCCCTTCTTTTCTATAAGCCCTTAAAATAACTTTACTTAATGCTTAATTTGATAGTGATTCAACTTGGCCCCTTTTAAAATATATTTTTCTTGATAATTTTGAATATTTTTTTAATAACTTGGAATCGCCACTCCTTTTTTTTGTGTTATACATAGTACTCAAAACTCCTATTTTATATAAGTATATATATTAAAAAATTTTATTTTATTTATTTTCTTTTTTATTCTTTAATAATCCTAAAAGCTTTTTTCTTTTAATATATTGCCTTTGATTATATAAAATTTTGAAGAAGTCACAACTTTTTTTATGAAATGTTAGTTTTTATTTGTATAAACCTAAATGGCTATGTTGATTGGTTGTGACCATATAATAGGGCGTGATTCTATATGAACGACACAAATTTTCAACGAATTCTTTTCCAACTTTAGTGAAAAATCACACTGGTAATGACCATCAATAAGCGTACAAAAGCAATGGTGGTAGCGGCAAGTTTCTTGGTAGCTGATGTAATTTGGTGCCGACAACAGCAGTCTATGGATGACGGAGTGGATGCACAAGTCAAAGGCGGCGGGGGAAGACTTGCATGTGGTACGATCGCTAATTGGTGCACAAGAAAGAGTCGATGGAGGTGGGCAATACGCAGTAGTGGAATGGCGGCAAGGTGTATTTCGAAACTAGATGACAGGAAGGTGTATTTCAAATGGTGGAAGGTTTGGCGGTCGCAGATTTCATGGCGGGAGCGACAGACGACAGGGAGTTGTTGGCAATGGCCGCAGAGGCAGTGGCGGCAATCAGAGGAATTATGTTCAACGTGTGGGTTGGACGATTACCCGTCGGCGGTGGCAGTGTTGACTGCGTTGGAATCTGGCGGCAATTGCTCGACAACGTTGACTGTGTTGGAATTTGGTGGCAATTTTGTCCAGTGATAACAATGTACAGTGTTGGTTGTGTGGTGAGAACTAGATGGCAGCAATTGATATGCTATAAAGGAATTATGTTCCGCAACATCAGTACCAACAGGGCTGCAGGTGAGAGACAACCCTTCTTCTTCTTCTTTTTATATAAACCCTCTTTTATATATAAATAATTTTTTTACCCCTTTTTATAATTTTTCTTCTAATTTTTTTCTTCAATAATTTTTTTTTTTATTAAATCTTTCTTTCTTTTCTTTTCTTTTATGATATATATATATATATATATTATTACTATATCTTATTTTTTATTTTTTTCCTTAATGGACAAGGGCCTAATGGCGAAAATGGAGAACCTCCAAAAGCTTGTAGCAAAACGCTTCAACGGCAACGGAGACCTGGATCGAAGAATGAGGCTCCTGTGCAGTTATTGAGCGGCTAGAGGATCAAACAGCTCTAATACCAAAGTAACGAACAAAGTTTGTATACTCGAAGGAATGCACTGATACCAATGTAATGAACAAGGTTCGTATATGCAATGGAGTAATCTTCAAAAGACTTGGAAGACGTAAACATCCATAATAGGATAGTAATTGTATATTAAATATTATATAAAAACTGATGAGATATGAGATGATTACGAGTGTGAAGGTTTGCTTATATACCCTAGGCAGGTAGCTTTTCAATAGCAGTTATGTACTTAGGGACATACCTTTTCATTGACTAGTTATTAATTAATCATTATTTATTATTATTATTGTTTTACATCATTTATATTATTTTATATATATTTTTATTCATAACATTGCCTTCCTCTTCAAAAAGCTTTGTCCTCAAAGCTTACTGATGAAAGGGTTCGATGCCTTTTCCTGTTTTGAGTGTCTTCTCTTCGCGGAATTGCCATCCTCATTAACACAAGATGATAGGATCCTCCGAGTGATAGATAAAATTGTCAAGTTAAGAATGGATCTGACCATCCTAGATTAATCTTTTGTGGAATGTTTCAATCACTGGAAATTGGTAATGAATTGTTATCATAGGACTAGAGTCTGCAAACTTTAGTACTCCTTGGAACATAAATTTGTTGCTTCCGTTCTGATTGGTTCAAATATGTAGATTGACTTAGGTGTCTACTTTTGTGATTCATACATCAATAAGGGGTTCTTTTGGTTAGACTTTCCCTTATCTTGTGTGTGGAAATTTCTTGATTTACTTCAGGTGTTGTTGTAGTTGAATTAGCTACTGAATCATCACTTGGAATTTCCACTGTTTGAACTGCAACTTCTGAATATGTTTTAATTTCTATTGGTCTCTCATCTTGTTGAGTTGTGATATTGACTGGATCAGTATTTGTTCTTCTTTCCTCCACTTGGACTGAAGACTTCGACACTTCTTTCGTTATAAGTTCTTCTAATTTGTTTTTTAATGATTTATTATCATCCTTAAGTTTCTTAATTTGAGTGAGTAAACTTTGATTATAGTTTCTGAGACGTAAGAGTTCCTCATTTTCTGAATCAACTTTATTTTGGTATTCAAGCTTCTCATCTTTTAAACACTTGATTTGTTCTCATAATCTTTGGTTAAGGTTCTTTAAGCATAAAATTTCCTCTTCTTTTCCTGATAGACTTTTGTTGAGTTTCTTTTAAGAAATTTCATTTCTTGTTCTAACTGTTGTTTCATAGCTTTACATTTTCTCACTTGTGTAAGTAGTTTCTGATTATGCTCCTTCAAACATGAGTTTTCCTTATTTCTGTTGGATATGACTTCTTCAAGCTCTTTCTACTTCTTTGATATTGTTTATGGATTCTCTTGAAACATTAGTTTTGCAATCTCCTTACGATCTTTTGATAAAGGCATTATCAGTTCTAATTTCGTTGTCATGTCTGGGAACGTGACCATCTTCTTCTTGGGGAACATCAAGAATTTTTTTTTTGTGTTTAAAATGAACATACCTAATTCAATGAACTAAGGTCGACCGAGAATTATGTCAACCTCTTTGTCAAGCATAATTACGACACGAAATTGAGATATGTACTCATAATGATCAATTGTCACTTGTAAATTATTAATTTCATATTTATTTTTGCCAAAAAGACCTTTTCGTTCGCCTATATTTGGCTCTAGAACTAATAGTTGATTTGCCAAAATAATACTAATGCAATTATCCTCGATGTTTGGATTAATAGCGATACTAATCTCTTTCCTTTGGATACACCCTTTTAATGTAAATAATCTAAGATCTACAATTGAGATACCTTTATAAGACAAACTTACTTCCTTTATTTTCGAATTAGACTCCATTTTTTTCTTTTTTCAGAGATTTGTTGATTTATGAGTAGCTTGGGAGGTACTCCAAGCCCTAGGGTTCAGGGTTTGGAGGGTAAAGCACCACAACGGTCACTTGTGGGCTTGGAACTCAAGCGTGGGGTTTTGCACGCCATCAGGATTTGGGTCAAAACCATGATGAATTTGAGCTTGAGAAAATTTGAGGTGATAGAGCTTGGCGAGCCGATTCCAACGCTCCAAAGATCACTCAAATCGAAGCTCTAGAAACGAAGTTATGAATTTTTTAAGTTGACAATTAATTATGGATAGCCAAAGTCATGTAGGCTTGAGGAATTCGTCCAAGAGACATGTCTCTTCAAATGAATTCATGCAACCCCTCATTTATGTATAAATAGAGTGAAGGAGATTCATTTTACTCATCCATTTGGCAACACACACTTGAAGAAAAGGACTCGTTAGAGGAGGAAGAGAATTTGGATTTCTTACCTTAATTAGGCCACAGGTAGGTGACAGGACAGCATGGAAAAGAGGCAGCATAGGAGCCTTTTGGAGGTTGTTTTGTGATCTGTTCTCACTTGCAGGGAGGCCGAGTTAGGTAAGGAGAAGGGCAAGCTTGTTTTGGGGCACCGTTTAGGGACAGAAGCTACCAAAGATGTTGGTCGTTTGCTACAGGATTGTTGTGTGTTAAGCCGCAAGCCATAGCACCACATCTGGGTGTGCGAAGAGAGGTTTAAGGGGCTGGTGTATGCCTATGACAACAGCGTGGTAGAGATGGGGTCTCCTAAGGGTATGTCGGAGATTTTTAGAGGTTGTTAAGGGTTGTTCAGGGATTGGTTAAAGGTTGTTGCACCCTGCAAAAGATGCCCTAACCAGGGATAGTCAAGGGCAGCGTGGGACAGTAGACTTGGAGCCAACACACATTAATCTTGGCTCCAAGTCTGTTGTCCCACGCTGCCCTTGACTATCCCTGGTTAGGGCATCTTTTCAGGGTGCAACAACCCTTAACTAATCCCCTCTACTTAATTTTTTAAATCAATTAAGTGACTGGTTAATTCGTGAAAAGTTGCGACTTTTGAATTCAACTTGTTTAATAAGCCTACATATTGTAATTGTATTCAACGGAAGGGATGGCCAGCAGAAGGCGGGATTGATGCAATGTGTCGATGAGCAGCGCAAGATGACGTTGGATGGCAGAATGGAAAGTACGAAAACGAATACAAATCTTTGTGTGGCGGGTGGTATAAAAGTGAGAGAAAAGCGAGACAGGGAGGCAGTGCACGCTGATTGCAGAACGCGGATAAGTAGTGGACGAATAGTGAAAAATTTACACGGAGCAGAGGCGGATGTGGTGTTCGAGGGTCGATAATTTGACGGTGACTTTTTTTTTTAATTCTTTTATTTTTATTTTTTTAATTCTTGTGGTGGGCTGTCTGTAGCAGCAACAATGGTGCGTTGTTTTGGGAAGAGCAGAGTGGTTGACGTCATGTGTTGTTTCAGGCGGCGTCTATGGGGACTGTTGGTTGACAACTTTCTTTCCGTGGATGTGGATAGGGCGGAACGACGCTAGCAGTCGAACGGCAACAGCGAAGGGACAGGGTGACGGTGGGTGTATAGGAATAGACGCTGACGGTGGTTGTGGACAAGTGTGGAGAGCAGCGGATGGAAGGACGTGTGCGTATGGGAATCGCGATTGGCAGCGAATGAATATAGCCTGAGGAGCGAACGCGCTCTGATACCAATGAAGCGAACAAAGTTCCTTCTACAGATTAATTACTCCAAAAAGACTTGGAATGACAAGATATCCATTTCGGATATAAATATTATATTAAATAAAATGAATTACAAATGAGAACGAGAGGCTTGCTTATATACCAAGCAAGTGTCTCTTCATGAAGAGTCATGTCCTATTAGACATGCCTCTTCAACCTAATTACTAGCTTAACTAACTATTATTTATGATATTTATCTTTTACATTATATTTATATTATTTATATATTTTATTCGTTACATAACGTCAGAGATTTTAAGATTCTAACCTAGACCCAATATCGTGGAAATTCAACAAGATTGACTCTATTTGTATTAGTCAATAATTTGATTTTTTCCCTCCCTTTACTCTTGAAAAATGCTTCCTTAATTCTGATTGATTTTAATTACTCCTTTATAATCAAAAGGAATTTTCCCCATCTTTTTTACTTCAACCATTTCTCTTCATTTGTTATAAAAAAAAAAAAAAAATTAACTTCCTTTTTCTTTTTCTTTTTAACTTATGTTGTTTTAATTATTTTAATAAACTTTTTTCTATCTATATTTATAATCTTTTTTCCTTTTAAAAAGTTACAACCCTAGTGAAACATGGCTATTCACCTCTTTGGGGTATAATACAAAATATATGTCCCCCTATGTGCCTTTGACTCGGTGAATTTTCTCCACGTAAAAAGTAAAACTTACCATTCACATAAAAAGATTTTGTATTCCTTTTGTTCCTCTTTTACCTTGAAAATACCATGGGCGATTACCATGGGTTTTTAAAACCATGAACTTGTAAACCACTTAATGAAAGATTCCCTTTTGACTTTATCATGCACTTCTTATCAATAATGTAGAACCTTTTTATATATATGAATGTTCTCCTTCAAAATTTACATCATACTATTTTTTTTACTAGAATCGTTGAAATGTCAATGGCCAAAAGCCTTTTTTTAATTAAATATTTCATTTTTTAACTCTTTTCTTTTATAATTTTTTTCCATTTCTTTTTTTAGCTCTGTTTTTTTTAAGTGGCCAAGAGCAGGCCGAAAATGGAGAAACTCCAACTTGTGTAGAGAAACGCTTTAGTTGCGACGACAAGTTGATGGCCAAAAGCCGAGATCTGCCAACGTGGCTCTGATACCAATGTAACGAACAAAGTTTGTTCTTCAAATTAGATACTCCAAAAGACTTGGAATATGTAGATCTCCATTTAGGATACAAAAATATATATTAAAATGTATGAATGAGAATGATGTTACAAATGAGAGTGAGGGGCCTACTTATATACTAGGCAAGTTCCTCTTCATGGAAAGTCGTGTCCCATTTAGACATGCCTCTTCAACACTAATTACAAATTAACTAATCATTATTACAATTATCATCATTATTTATATTTAATACATTTTGTTCATAACATACATATTCCTAATGTAGAGCCACAATCCACAATTGGGTATATAACATAAGATAAGTATGTTAATATCCATCAAATGACCACAAAAGTAGGTCAGTGGGACGAATACAATGATTTTGATACAAGAAAGCGTACTGAAAGGTATCCTATATAAAGAACACGAAATAAAGTAGAAACATGATGTCTAATGCTAAAACATGAAGAACCATTGACTCCAAGTGTGAGTGGCCATAAAAAGGAGCTAAGGACTAGGTCATGATGCACTAGATCTATCTCCCTAACACTCGAGACCAAATGAAGAAAACTCAAAATAGAATGATGCCTTGAAGGAGAGCTAGCGGAACATCTAGACCCTTTGTCATGCTACTGTCGAGAAGAAGTGACTCACTCTAGTGTCTAGTGACCTCAACTACCTACTAGTAAGAGATCTATTATGACTATCTCTCGAAGGTCTTCGGGGAAGAGGAATGGTCACTCAAGTCTGCACAGATGTAGAGTCCAAAGCAATCTTGTTGTCAATCTATCTCTTGGCACCCCAAGCTGGGGGGAGCACTAGAAAGAAGGATGTAATCAGTTGAACAGGGGATCTAGCCTAAGAGGAGCATGGAGAATGTGGGCACAAAGTTTGAGGACCTCTTGCAAGTCAATCATTAAACATCTCTTGTCCAAGTATCCAAAGAAACTAGAGAGGGTCTGGACCCCCCTGAACAACCAACGAAATCTCGTTAGATCTCATAATAAATGGGGCAATGAAAGATGAAATGCTCCTCAATCTTAATCTCTCAGCAGTGGCATAGCTAGAAAATCATGTCAAATCAATCAATCTATTGGAAATACTGAAAGGGGAGGTGAATTAGTATTTCACTTTTTCTTACAATTTAGTATCAAAACCATTAGCCAACAACATCACATAAAAGGAACACAAAATATATATGAATAATATATTTATATTACAAGGAAAGCTATGACTTCCAGTTTACCAACTACAACAACAAGATATTTACCAATCATTACTGGAAGGAGCTACAACCCCTAGTTTACCAGCATCCACTAGAAGGAGGTGACAACCTCCTGAAGGAAATACAACTTCCTTCCCTAACACCGCTCTGCCACCATATAGAATAAAAGATAAAATAAAAACTTTTTGGGCTCCCGTACCAAGAACAATGACCCAATTACAACAACTTTCAGACCCTGATTATTTACAACTTCAATATTGCCCCTCAGTCATGTCCAACTCACATGTTGCATTAACTCAACTGTAGACAATTCAACAATAGAAATGCATACCTCAAATCATCAATGCATGTGCCCTTACTCTGCCTTCGATTTGCTTCACAAGTTCTTCAAGGATAGCTCAAAACTCTAATTCACAACTTCAATACAGGTCTGCTTCAAGGCTTCCATCAAAGTCTACTTCAGATCATCAAAGGTCTACCACAAACCACATGTCAAAGTCTACTTCAAATTGTCAAAGTCTGCTCTGAAGGTTTGTTTTAGAACTAGTACCAAAGTCTAATCCAAGATTCAATTTTATGCCTCAGCTTCAAACTTCAGATCTGTCTCAAAATTTAATCAGAAAAAATGCTACATATATGCCCTAACCAGGGCCAAAGTCACCTCAAGGAGTCTCCATAAGATAAATCAAAAAGGGACTTCAGAGTAGGTCGAAAGGTTACTTCAGAAGGGCCCTAAATCGATCACATAAAGAGAGCCTCGAATCCGCTTCAGTTGGATTATTTCAGCAAGCAAAAAGGAGATACAATTATGCCTTAAAAATCTCTTCCCTAGATAAATCTGGACTAGTCACTAAAGATACCCTTAGCTCAGCGAAAATAGGTCTCAAATGAATGCACTGTTAAGTGAGTTCTCCACAAATGAGTGCCTTAATAGAGAATTAGGTGTCCTATTTTAGATCAGAGAAATTCCTCTCTTATTATCCTTGATCCTTTCTCTTCATCAGACCTCAAACTTCTCCAAACAATTGTAGAAATTTCTTATTTCCCACCTCGGTTTTCAGTTTCACCTTATTTCTCCCATGTAGTTAAATGCCCTTTCCCATAACCATACATTCAACAAGCTGGAAAAAATAAATTTGCTGAAAATACAAATTCTGGAAATTTTACAGAATGCTGGAAATTGCAGAAATAAAAATCAGCAGTAATAAACAGCCATTAAAACACATTAAAACACTGATATTTTTGGTCAATGTGACTCTGGAAAAACCCCCTACAACTCTTGGGGAAAACCAGTTTGAGAGCTCTTCTTTATTTCTGAAAAATGTCTTTTTACAGGAAGAAAATTTCAGCAAAAATTACAGCAAAATAATTTTTATTTTCAGTAAGCAAACTTATCCGTTTTCAGCCCAACGGACCACCTGGAAACTTCTCAGTTTTCAGCAAAAAAATCAGCTTTTTCTGCTTGTTCTTGTTGCTTTTCTGCTTGTCTTTCTGCTGTTCTGATTTTGCTGAAGAGCTGCCTGGTATGTGTGCCAAACTGCTACCTCTTTCTCCTTCTTTGTCCAGAAATCTCCCTTGCTCTCTTGCTCTCCTTCTCCCAATCTGCTCATGAAAGAATGAATGATCTTTTCCTCCTTTTCCTCCTTTAATATAACTCCAAGTGACTTTTGGGTGATCTCTAAATCCAATGGCTGAAATAGATTTAGATCAATGGCTGAGATTAAATGCACATTTAAATCTCACTTTCTATTTTTTAATTCACCCACTTTAATAAAGACCCACTTAGTCATTTATTTCCAAAGTCACTTTTTCCTTTCTAATTTTTCATTGACTTTATAAAAGTCACTTTAAAATTAGACTTAGTAACTTTATCACTTAAAGTCACTTTTAAATTAGATTTTAACTTTATAAAAGTTATAAAGTCACTTTTAGGAGAAAAATTAAAATCTTTTAGACGCTTTTCCCTAGGCCAAAGATCAAAGCCTAAGGGAACCACCTGTCCTCCGGTACCAAATTTCAACAAAGTTTTTGATTGAATTTGTTGGTGTTTGCTGGATTAGATGGAGTTGGGCAATTTAGGTCTGGGAAATTAGGTCAGAATGCAGGTTGTTCTATGGGGCAAGGTAGATATAGGCTTTAGCACTTGAAATTGAGTGAGATGAGATGTCTAAGACTAGTGAGGAGCTAAGGAGGGCATGTAACAATCATGTATCCTTCTCAAACAACATAAAACATAGAATACTGAATAGTTTCCCAAGGTAGAGCACTGCAAACAATGAATTCTACCTATCTATCTTGATATCATTCAATTTAGAAGCAGTGAAATAGATGATGGCATACATAAAACATGTGAACAATTGATAACAAAAGAAAAAACTATGAAAAAGCACCATACCACAGGAATCCCATAAAAATAGTTGCAACTCCTATTAATTTCCTTGCTAAACTGCTTACAATGATGTACAATATGGTTCAGAGCATCCAAGTGAATCCAACCTCACTAATTGACCAGGAAAACACATAATATAGACATCTAACCTACTCATCCTGACCTTTTGTGGTCTAATCCATGAGAAGAGGGGTTGTTTCAACCATTTTCAAATAGAGAACTGGAATATAGCTGCGCAGTCAAACAACTTGCCTCTAAAAAAGGGGAAACTGATTCATTTACCTCAAAACCACCTCTAACTAATGAATCTACCGTATAACAATATTTTACCATTAAATTTACATGCCATATCATCAATTACATCAGTGAAATCATCCGTGAGGAGAGAGAAAACAAATTTACAGTCAAAACAGGTGAAATTTTGATTTTCTAGGCAAAGTGGTCAAAAGCACAACGCCACTGGTCAAAAGTGCAACGTCGATTTCCACCTACTTTTGGAGGTCTTCCAATTAGCCAAATTGAGCCCATGATAGCTCATTGGAAATGTCTTCAACTCTAATTTCTGGAACACTTGGAATTTTTGAATTTGGAGGTCATTTTCCCCCTCAAAACTTGAAACTCCCAAAATTGCTTCTGTGTGTCCAAAAAGAGGCAGAGAGGTCATTATTTAGTAGTTTTTGGACCTTTTGGTGGACCAGATCTGCTCCAAAACTTCTAAAACTTTCCAGGGTGTATGTCCTCATCATGCTAAATCCAAAAATTTCAACCTTTTCTCCATCTAATGCCCCAGGAAAAATCGCAGCACTGGCTTCTGGTCAAATTTTCTGTGTTAAAAATTTCAAAATTTCAAAAATGTAAAAACTCTTCAAAATTTGCCAAAATTTGGCATGGGACAACACCATCAACTGCTTTGATGGACTAGGGAGGCTTCATCCAACATTCTCAACCTATCTTTCTTCTTTTTTCCCTCCAAAGCTCTCCTTAGCCTTGCCTTCAATTTTCTAATCCTCATGTTACAGATTTTGTTGCGGGTCATGTAGTGATAAGCCATGTGCTAAAGCATTTTCTTGTCCCTGTTGGCCTTCTCAAGTAATCTTTCAAGATGCATTTTAACTCTTTCAAGCCAAGTTTCCCGATCTTGTTCAATTTCTTGCTTAATGGGAGTCAAAGTGACATGAGCCTCTTGTTGAGTCTTGAAAATGTCATTAATTTCCATTACACTTTCACTATTATGTCCATTATATCACCTCCATTTCACTACTATGTCACCACATTCATCCCACTTTCATTATCATTGGGCAACATTTATGTTTTTCCAATCTTTATTAATTCTAATCCTTTTAAGTGAATTTGTGGTTAAAAATTAGGAAATAATGTGCATAAGCTTATACTTAACCAATGGGTTGAGATTGTTAACATGTGTAGGTTGAAAGGAGGCTTCTAGAAGACCCTTATGTGGCACTCTAAGGCCAAATTCGAATTTGAGTGGAAAGAATCATGGGATCATGAGGATATGTGTCACATCTCCTAATTGTATTGTAACTCTAAAAAGACATGTGTCTTATCAGTTCCTATTTTGATTAGGACTCTAGAGGTAGAGGGAGAGATTCATGGATTATCATTAATGAGATGGCTCTCATCTTTTTGTATAAATAGGAGATCTCTCTCCTTCATTTGTAAGTCTTTTTAAGTCTTTTTAGTCCCTAGTTCTTAAGATTGTAGTTCTTCCTTGATGGCTTTTGAAAGCTTTGGAGAACTTTGTTGTACTTTGTACTTTTGAAGAATTTGAATAAAGCTTTGATGTTCTCAACATGGAAGGAGATGTGAAGTAGATGTCATGGAGCACATTAGAATATAAGGTAGAGTAGATTTCATTTTGTAAATATTGCTTTGTAGAATGTAAGGTAGAATAGATTTCATTTTGTAAATATTGCTTTTTTTTTATTTGATTACTTTCAAGTTTGATAGATTAGATTTTTCATTTATGCAATTTTAATTCATGCAAGTGTGTTAAATTTTTCTTTGATTTCATAGGTGGCAGAGGGGCCCTTGCCTTGTATAGTTGTCATTTAATTTTGCATTTAATTTTGTTATGCTTATGTATATTAGCTGTACACAAATTGCTTTCAAGTTGATTGTAGATTAGTGATGTACATAGCCTTTTAATGACTAATGACATGATAGAATCATCTTGTCCTTTTGCTGAAGTAGCAAGGATACTGGGTCTCATAGTCACTAGTTTATTGTTTGGTTATTGCATTTTATTTTGATTGAACTAATGACATGATAGAATCATCTTGTCCTTTTGCTGAAGCAGCAAGGATACTGGGTCTCATAGTCATTAGCTCATTGTTTGGTTATGCATTTTATTTTGATTGACACTTTAGAAAACCAACAAGAACAAAACCCCAAAAACAACATAAACTATAAAACAACAAAGTAAGAGAAAAGTTAACTAAGCACATATAGTGCACCACACTTCATCAGTTTACGATACCTGGACTGATAATTTATGTAAAGCAATTTAAGACATTAAATTGACTAGACATTTTGGCGCCGTTGCCCGAGAAGTGTAATTATGAGACCTTATTTCTTACATCTAAAAAAAAAAAAAGTTAGTAATTCTTGAGTATGCTCTCCTCTTGCACTTTGTGTGATCTGGAGGATCAGAAAAAGAATTATTATGTAAAAAAAGAAAAAAGAAAAAAAAGAGACAAAATAAACTTCAACATTTCAATTGATTCAATAAAAAAAAAATTGATGAAAAAATGAAACTCAAGTGCTTTGATAGGTTCAAATTGACCAAAATTGTTTGGTTATGCTTTGTAGTGGTCTTCAAAACATTGTATCCTGCTTTAATAAGGTTTTACAGCTCAGCTGCAGAAACTGCCCTGATTCCGTAGCTAGCACCTGATTCTGCAGCTAGCACAAGATTCCGCAGCTGTTTCAAAGTTTAGTAGGTTACAAGCATCCAATGAAGAAATTGACCACATGGGTATCTCCAAAATTGTCCCGACATGGATCCTATCCTAGTCAACGAGCTCAGATCAAAAAAAAACCAACTTATATAGCTATCTCCATTCCTAGTTTTTTGTGGCCTCAATAGAAAATCTGCTTCCCTGTTCAAACTTTGGCGTACATAAACTGTGCAAATAGATTAAAAATAGAAGCTTAAGGCATGTTGCAGTCACCAATATTCGGAGAAAATGCTGAGCTCATGATCTCCATTGTGAGCCTCATAAACTTCTTTGAATTCTTGGTTATTGGCAATTCGCTCAATGACCATATTTGTTGTTAATTGTGTATGCAAACACTCTTCCTTTGAAATCGATTTTACAGAGCATTTCACATAGAATGTGTAGAAAAATGGATTCATTCTAACTCTACCTAATATTGCCTTCACTTTGGCTCTACAATAAAGGGAAAGCACATACAAATCAACAGATTATATGACAGGCTCAAATTCATCAACTAAGAACTTCTCAGGAGTCTAGTGTAATCATCGACTTAGAGTTTTGGGATAATCGATTCCTCGATCAAATTATTCTGAGAATACACCTCTATTTGAAGTAATGTTGTACTGGAGGAAGGGAAGGAAAACCAGTCAAGCCAGAAACCAAACAATCTTATGCTACAGTAGTTGTTTCTGTCGTCGAAGAAGCAGCTATTCTCTATACTAAAAATTCCAAAACTACACATAGCTCAGACTTAGTTTGTTTCTACGAAAACATGGGATAATTATTGTAGAAAATCTTCACTCACTGCCACTGGTTTACTGTAGATATTGCAAACACATTTGCCACAACAATTCATAGAATGCAGAACAGTGAAACTCAGAAAAATGCAAAACTCAGAAAAACGTCAAAATTAAAATGCTCGATTTGCCCAAATGGTGATGAATTTCAAAAAAATAAAACATGGGTTTTTTTTCTAGGTGGGTCAATTAGATAACTCATAAACTATTTGAAGAAATATGTGGCGGTCTGGGAGAAATCTGCGGTTCTTTGGAGCGTAATTTTGAGTGCCGCGTGAGAAAAAAAACAGAGTTTTAATTAAATGAACAGCAGTGATTTAATGCGGCGTGCCTGAAGAAGAGAAATATAATTAGGAATCCAATTATGTGCTGGAAATAAATCAAATTACACATCTCTTGTTTTAAATCATTCATCCAACACCTGTTGAACAAACAGTTTGAATTGAACACGACACTGTCTAAATTACATACGGCTCTTCACAGCAATGACGTGTCGGTTGGTTCCATCAATGGTAGATGACAATGATTTCAAGAATTTAAATGCACGGGAGTTGTAAATCATGCAGAATTATGTTTTTGTAACGAGGTTGATGCAAGAGTGAGAGTTTGCAGGTAGCTTAAAGCCGTTATGACTCATGGAAAGAAGTGTTTTCAGTGATCGAATGGTGTTTGTGCGAGCTGTTCATGAGGCAAAGTGGATGAATGGGATGGAGCTTAATATCCATGATTCATGGTTTGATCCAGTTGTTTCTGTTTTACCTGGGCTTGCTCCCGATGGATTTATTTACTTGAGGGCCAGTCCAGACACATGCCAGTATTTAGAAGGTTTCAGCATTAGTGCTGGATTGTGAGCCCAATATTGACTTCAGCAGAGACATTGAAGCAAAGCAAGGATATGCTCGTCAGGTTGCTGATTTCTTTTTGAATTTGTGAAAAGAATGAAAGAAATGCAGACTCCAGATCAAGATACCGGGAATTCTAAAAAGTTGATACTGCCTCAAAAGGGTGGTTTACTAGGTCCAGATGGCAACTTTTTACGAGCATCGCAGCTTAATCCTTTAAACTTTTGCCAGGCCATTTCTTCTTTCTGACTAGACATGTTTTATTCCATTGCTCACTAAAAGAAAAAAATTGAGACTTGATAAATGTTTTGATGGAAGCTTTTCTCATGGAAATGTGATGCCACTACTTGAAATTGTTTGAATAGAGAAAACTTCACCACATATTATTGTTGACCTTATAAATGTTGGAAAGAATATAAAGAAAGTCCCTATAGTGGTGGGAAATTGCATCGGCTTTGCTGTCAATCAAATGTTCTTTCCATACACTCAATCAACTCATATGTTGGCAATTCTTGGTGCAGATATTTATAGAATAAACAAAGTCATCACAAGTTTTGGAATGATTGCAAGATCTTGTTGGATATGAAGTATCTATTAAGGTTGGACAACAATTTGTACAGCCTTCACTCCACATTTTTTCCTCTTCCACGCACACAGCCACTCCATTTCACAGTACTTTCCACACTCTGTTTTCATTAGCTGCAAGCCACTTTCCACAGCTACCAACTCACACAGTGTTTCCGTAGCTGATCCCGGTTTTCCGCAGCCAACCCCGGATTCTGCAGCTGTTTTGTTAAACTCTAGGTTGCAGGTGTCATTAAGCAAAACAAGCCACATGGGTAGCTGGGGGAATGTTGGTACATGGATGGTGTCCTATTCATTCGATCAAATTTGATGAAAAAGACCTTGGTCAAAAGGAAGTCAAATTTTGTGTTATCACTAAGTCGCCACACTGAGTCACCACACTAAGTCACTGCATGTCAAGAAAAAAATAATAATTTTGAATCAATGAAATGAATAAGTTATTTGCTCATTTTTCTGAAAGTATTGATTAATTTTGGACTGATGATAAAAAATGAATGGCTAACTTTGTATCCAAGATTTTTAGCTACAGAACCGTGCACATTCCGCAGCTGAAGTCTAATTTCGTAGCCAGAAAAGCCTCATTGTTCAAATCAGCCTATCTCTCTCATACAAAATCAGATTTTGATGATTTAAGTATCATTGGAAAGGTCTCAACAAGATCTATACAATGAGAAATCTAACATTAGAGTTTGAAATGGCAAATAATGAAATAAATTGCTGAAAAGAAGCAACATTCAACTTGAGCACCAATTCCAAAGCAGGTATAAATTCTTTTGATTTTTCCTTTGAGAACTTGTTTCATTAATATGAATTCTTAGTTTTGTGTGTAAATATCATAATTAGAGAGATTGATCACCTCTCTCATTTTATAATCTTACATTCCATCGCAGAACAAGTATTAGTTTTTTTGTAGGTTCCAGGAGGAAGGACAAATGACTACAAGAGAATGGTGTCTCCCTAAGTGACCAATTTGTTTCATAAGAGGATGATCAGCAACAAAGTGGAAATATGCTGATGTAAAATCAGATCCAAACACTTGAAAAAAACTTTCAGATACTATTGTCTCCATCACATCCACCCATCCATCACATCCATACCTCATAATAAACCATTCACCTCATTTCACTTCATACTTTTCCATTTACATTCACATCCACTTTCCATTTCTTTTTGTCCATTCATAACCCACAAATAAAAGAAAGAGGCTCATTCATATGCTTATTGCCCATTGCCATTTCTATTCTCCATTGCCATCTTTCATTTTCATCTTCCATTTCCTGTCATTTTCATTCTGCAAATAAGCCCTGCTTCAATGCAAATTATTGAGTCCATAGTCCTTTGAGTCTAAAGTTCTTTGTAAAAACACCTTGAGGCTTGCATGCCTTAATGGCAAGTCCTCATGCTGATAAACAATGGGAATATATTAATGTCCCTTGTTCATCAGATCTTCTATGTGACTCGACATCGACAAATTCATTCGTACCTAGCAAGATGTGTTTGGGCATCCTGACTCTCATTGTCATCAATGGTGAGAGTTCTCGTGTTGACTAGTGGCATC